>PVKC010011613.1:0-24523 GCA_004027635.1 Crocidura indochinensis
TTCCCCAACAAACCACCATCCAGCTCCTCAATGAAAGACACCCTCTGGATCCCCCTTCTGGTGTCTCAACAAGAAACCACAACCAACACGACTGCTGACTCAAGCTTGTGACCTCTCTCACCCCCGTCGAACCATGGACTGATGCATAATACTAGAATCAGCTGCAGCAAAACTCCCAACTCAAGGACATTACAGGACTCTGAAATGCCGCAAATCATATCTTAAACTCTAAACCAAAATTTGTGATATGAAAAGTGCCTTGGCTTCCACTCCCCACAGGACTATCTCAGAAGACATAATTGGGAGCCCTATATTGCTTATGTAAGCTTAATATCGTATTAATAATGCATCTTATGATATATACTCCTAAACATACAGATAGCCTCCACCATCACTTTTTTTTTCAAATACCTTTCTTTTCCTTTTTTTCCCAATTTATCTTTTTTTTAGCTCAGTTTCATCTATTTGCTCTATTTTTTATATATTCATATTTTCAGCTTGGGTGCTGCTTGGCAAAAAAACTAAGAAACCGTCTGCTTGGGATAAAAGCTCAGACCACACCACAGATACTATATGTGCAACCTGTCATCCTTACTCGGAATAGCACCAGCAATACAAAAGGACACCATACGTTTTTTGTATAGGCATAGTAAATAAGGGGGAATCATGGACTCAGACAGAAGATCTTATCTTCTAAGGATAAGAACTCACTCTTTTCACACAAATTGTGCCTCCCATCCTGGACATATGTCATGTGGATACAACTTAGTCTCCATGAGATCGGACACTGTTCATTCTCTAATCCCAAATCCCAGACGTAGAACTGAAACAACTCCCTGCAATAACACCAGGCACTAAGCTCTTTTGGGAGATATATTTGTGCTAGTGTTAATAGGACAACGTGAACAGCAAAGAAATGTCAACTTGACCTAAGACCGGAGGTCCTATCACATCACCTAACACTAAATGGAAATCAGAAGATGTATCGTCCTTTGAACTGTGAAAAATAAGAGCACTAACTTCAGAAAACTGACTTTGACAACAGTGACTAGGCAAAACTTACCTGGAGACCATTAAGGAAAAACCTACCCTAAGCTATAGTCCAGATCTCCTATAAAAATCAAGATGAGCAGAACCTTTGGAACCATGATTTCCTAGACTTTGGCTTAGGGAACTAGCAAAAACATGGAGCACATGATACAGAAAACTGAACACATCAACAATGTTGGAAAACCTCTAGAACCTTAAAGACTCTACCCTTGGCCTTGTCCTAGGACATGCACAAATACCAAGACTGCTTTCTACAGTGACCTGATTTTCTCATCCACAACTGAGAGGAAAGTTTCCTGACACCACCATCACAACAAAACAAACAAACAAACAAAACCCCTGGGATATGGCAATGAGAAGGTATGGAGCCGGTGGTTGTTCCCATGACAATATGCTCTAGGAGTGGAGAAACCCTGAATCCCTTAGGCCATGGAAATTTCCTTACTTCCCCAATACTTACTGTGCCTATACAAAAAAAAAGTGGGTAACACCAAACCCTGCCACTCCAGTATTCCTTTTTCTGGTTTTGTTTTGTTTTATTTTTTGTCCATTTTTGATATTATTTTCCTTCTCTTTTTTCTTCCACTTTTTTTTCACTCTTTTGGATATTATTCGGTGATTTTTTAAATTTCATTTTCTTTTAGTAGTTGATACTAACTTTTTCCTTCTCCTTTCCTTAACCTTTTTATCTCAAACAGAATAGCATCACTTCAACCATTCAGCCTCTTAAATTGAGGGAGAAAAGGACATTACCAGGACACCAGTCATATGAGCATGTAGTGTAAATCAAAAATGACCAGACTGGAACACCAAACAGAATAGATACCCAACCTACAACAAGCTGTAAAGTGGAGACCAGTTACACTAGTATTCTGGGGGGGGGGGGGTAAAGGAAGGAGATATGGGAGACATGCTAGGAACAGGAATGGAGGGAAGACAACATTGGTTGTGGGAATACCCTTCATTCATTGTCACTATATACCGTAAATGATTCTGTGTAATGAACTTCAGTCACAATAAAAATTAAAAAATGTATTTGTCTTAATGTAAGTTATCTCATTATTTCTTTGTGAAAAATTTCTCAAGGAAACTCAGTGATCTAATGGAAAGCTTCTCAGAAAGAAGTTGTTATTAAAACATTGAAGGTTTGATACTCTGGTTTCTCTTCAGATCATATAAATCTTTTGCCTTTTACTAAAGATTTCCGTGAAGAGGAACAATTCTGATTTCTAATCAATTTTTTTAGGCCTTGCACTTGCAGGGATAAAAAAACAAAAAAGCAACCACAAAAAAACATTGAAGGTTTGGAGCAACGAAAGAATTTGTCTGTAACTTAGAGAAACTGTGAGGATAAGTCCACTCAATACGAGAAAAGGAAACACATTTTATTTGATTTTTCAAATTTAAATTTAAATTTCCAAATTTAAATTCTAATTTAATTAAATTTTCCAATATTTCATCCAGAGAAATTGCAAATAGGGTAAATATTATGTTATAGATCAGCTCAAACCACTCAAAATATTTCTCTGAGAACTATAATATTAAAAGGGGGTTTATTGAAGAAGTGTCAGGACACATTAGAGAAGGTGAAATCAGGTATATAATTTGAATTGATAATTTTATTTACTGATTTGAAGTTAAAGCAATAAAATATTTTAGAAGAACTTCTCATAATCACTCCATTTTCTCAACACTCATCAGATGAAGATATTGAGACCGATTAACTTAAAGTATGAAAATATGATTTAGGCATCTGACCTTTGAAACCTTGCATTCCATTGTCCAAACAATCAGGAGATACAAACTACAATAACCAAACTCTAAAATGTGCCTTCCAGGGCCGGAGAGATAGCAAGGAGGTAAAGCTTTTGCCTTTCATGCAGAAGGTCATTGGTTCGAATCCCAGCATCCCTTATGGTCCCCTGAGCCTTCCAGGAGCGATTTCCTAGCTTGGAGCCAGGAGTAACCCCTGAGCGCTGCTGCGTGTGACCCAAAAAACAAAAAATAAAAATAAAAATAAAATAAAATGAGCCTTCCAAGCTGATAATTGGTAGGAACCTGGAGTTATTGGTGAAAGAAAGTCACACTTGTGGGGTGATTGGAATTGAAACAATGAGTGTTTCAGCTTCTATGAACTATTTTGTAAATCATGGTGACTTCCATTAATAATTTTAATTTATATTAGAATTAAATGCTAACAATATAAGGGAGTCTGCATAAGTTCTGAGGGTGAGTATTGTTGGGTTTAATGGCCCCCTCCATGTTGCTTAAGGAAATGCAAATTAATTTATTTCAAAAGCTCAAGGCACATGTTCCTGTGGCAAGTAAGGTCAAATTTGCCTTGGGATTATAAAGTTACCATGCCATGCATCTATGATAATAGTAATGAGATTCCCTTGCCAATATAATTATGATCTCTCATTAGATAGCTTTTAATATATCCTAGAAATCATATTCATCCTGAAAATGACTAATCTTTTAGGTATATTAAAGCCTACCTAAAACTGTGAACTTTCCTGTTAGATTAACCCTGGTGTGCAGACATCTATTCTATTGGGTTTTAATTCTATTTAGTGTTTTCTAATATTTTATTACTGATATAGTGTACTGTGTTGATTGAGTTAGATATGTTATATCATCCTTGCATAACTGAAATTAATATTACTTGGTCAGAGTATATAATCTTTTAAACTAATTGTTGGATTCTAATTACTAGTACTTTGTTGAGCATCTTTGCATCTGAACTCATCAATAATTTCAGCCTGTACCTGTCTAATTTGTGGTGTCTTTGTCTTCTTTTGATTTTACGGTAATGAAAAAAAACTTTGGGGGGCCGGGCAGTGGCGCTGGAGGTAAGGTGCCTGCCTTGCCTGCGCTAGTCTTGGACCGACCGCAGTTCGATCCCCCGGCTCCCATATGGTCCCTCTAGCCAGGAGTGACTTCTGAGTGCATAGCCAGGAGTAACCCCTGAGCGTCACTGGGTGTGGCCCAAACCCCCCCCCCTCCAAAAAAAAAAAAAAAACTTTGGGGATGTGTTTCTCTTTCTTTAATTGCAGGAAGAGCCTGAAAAGAATTGGCATTAGGTCCTCTTTAATGTTTGAAAGAATTCAATAGTTAATCCCTCTGGACTTCATGGTTTTTTTGGAGAGGAGATGGTTTGTGATTACCATTTGAATTACCTTAATAGTGTTAATTTTCTTCAGGTATTCCACATTATGCTGGTTCAAACTTAGGAAGTTATAGTATTCCAAGAATTTATCCGTTTCTTCTAGGTTCTCTCATTTTGTGGCATAAAAATTCTCAAAGTAATCTTTTTACTTTCTACAGTGCTGTTGTGACATATCCTCTTTCATTTCTGATTTTGTTTAGTAGGGTTCTCTCTTTCTTATTATTTTTTGCTAATTGCTAATTTTTTTCAAAGAACCAACTTTTATTTTCCTTTATCTTTTTGATTTGCTTCTTTTTGTTTTCATTTCAATAATTTCTGCTCTGTGCTTTATTATTTCTTCTTCAGGCTTGCTTTTGGTAATTTCAACTTTTTTTAAGCTGTGACATTAAGTTTTTATGAAGACCCTTTCTTCTTTCCTAATGAATGTTTCCAATGCTATATATTTTCCTCTTAATATCACTTCTGCTGCATATCAGGTAATATTTTGTTATGTGCGGCTCCACCACACTACTGTCAGCACTCTTTTCAAGTTTTTTAAAGCAGCAAATAAATCTTTATTTCCACAATACAACCCATTTCTACTTTTCCTCAAAAACAAATTTACCACTCTTGGCAAAGCAGAGGCGAGAAGTATAGGTGACATGAAGGCAATGGGATTCATAGGAAAAAAAAGACTTTACCCATCTCAACACTTAGGAATAGCTCCTAGTGATGTTCAGGAGACCCTCTGGAATGGCAGGAATCAAATTCAGGTCAGGTGCATGCAAAACAAGCAACCTCTCCAATGTATTTTGGACTTTTTATATTTTCTTAATGACATCAAGTTTTTGAGAGACATATACTATATAATTCTGTCTATGTTGTCTGCAATGAATTTTGTGAATTCTGATCTCTCATCTTATGATTTTAAGCCATTTTGAATTTACTTGTGTATGGTGCCATATATGTGTATAATCCAGTTTCATGTTTTTGCATTAATCTATTCAGTTTTTCTAATATAATTTGTTAAAGAGATTTCCCCTTTTCCATTTTATATATCTGGTCCCTTTGTCATAAATTAACTATGTATAAAACTGAGGGTTTATCTCTAGAATTATAATTCTGTTCCACTGGTCTTAGATCTTGTCTTTTGTCCAGAGTATAACATAATTTTGGATACTTATAACTCTCTAGAACAATCTAAAATCAGTGAATGAAATGCTTCTCATATTAATTATATTCATTATAGCTTTATATATTTACTTATGAAATTATATGGTTGCATATGTATGTTAGTAGATTTTTTTCTAATCTCTGAAAAATGTTAGTGGGATTTTTAATTTTATTAAATCTGAATAGTTCTTGGGTCAGACAGTATTTTGACAATGTTAGTCCTTCCAATTTATGAACATAGAATGGTTTATCATTTCCTGGTATTGTCTTTTATTTTTTAGCAGTTTTAGCTGCATAAGTCTTCAATACTTTAAATTATTTTGGTTTTATTTTTATTTTTTTAATATTTTTTATTTAAAAACCTTGGTTACAAACATGATTGTGGTTGGGTTTCAGTCATATAAGATGACACCCCCGCATCAACACAAATATAACTTTTATTTCTTTATCATCATTATTTTATATATAAATGCAAGATAATTTTGTGTATTGATTTGCCTCTGCAATTCATTAAGCATTTTATAATTAACTCATCTCATATGTTAATAAATGGATTAAGATTCATTTTAGATAATCTGTGAATATTATTTCTTCAACTCATAAAAGTATGGGACCGGGCGGTGGCGCTGGAGATAAGGTGCCTGCGCTAACCTAGGACGGACCGCGGTTCGATTCCCCCGGTTCCCCATATGGTCTCCCGTGCCTGCCAGGAGCGACTTCTGAGCGAATAGCCAGGAGTAACCCCTGAGCGTCACCGGGTGTGGCCCAAAAACCAAAAAAAAGTAAATAGGAATTGCATTCAAATCAAAGAGGAAAATAATTTATCTGAAGATACGGGACAACTTTCTATATGATGTCTGAGAGTTTCTGGCTGTTCTATACCAATAGCTGAAAATTTATTTGTGGTTCCTCAGCAGCTCCTAGTATGAATATGATATATGAATGAATCTACCTAGCAGATTACACAGAAATAAAATGATAGTAGTATGATTTATTCATAGCATGGAGAATATACAAAGACATTAAAAGACATTAAATTTCCTTTTTCTCTTGGTTAGATAGCCAGAATGACACTTTGATAATTGATAAATATGTTTGCTTCTAATATTTAACAGCTTCATATATTCAAAGGCCAAAAGACAGTATATACAACTGCCAGAATTATAATTTTCTTTGTTTTTTGAGCCACACCTGGCAGTGCTCAGGGGTTACTCCTGGCTATCTGCTCAGAAATAGCTCCTGGCAGGCACTGAGGACCATATGGGATGCCTGGATTCGAACCAACCACCTTAGGTCCTGGATCAGCTGCTTTCAAGGCAAACACCGCTGTGCTATCTCTCCAGCCTCCAGAATTATAACTTTATAGTTACACAATAAAATTTAATTTAGAGTGTAGTATAGCTAGTTTAAGAGTAATCTAGGATTTCTATATTAAATTTCTATATGAGAGACTCAGATTCTAGAAATTCTCTTTCAGCTACCCAGCAATGTCTTTCTTTCTCTTAAATGGGGAAAAGAATATATTAAACCAAACTGAATATATTATAAATATAGATTCAGATATTCTTGGAGGACACAAATATAAACAATTTCCTTTTGATGGTGCTTAGGAATGTTCTTTTAGATATGCCTATTGTTACATATGTTTAAGATCACTTTTAATCCATTTTATTCTGCACAAAATATATTCCTTGCACAGAAATATCATAGGAATATTTTAATATAATCATGTGTTAAATTAAGACACTATTAAATCAATGGCATTTTAGGATCTAGTCTGAGTTTGTAAAGGCAGAACTGTACCTAGAATCCATTTTTCTCTGAACACTTATCTTTTCCAACTTTATAAGTATCAGCAAATTTGAGTTTGCATAATAGCTACATGGTTGAACATTTCTGAGATTATAATGCTCCAAAGAAATATGAGTAGGTTCCCTACAAAGTTTTTGGCAACTCTGCATCTCTGTGAAGAACACCTGTTCCCAGTCATTAAAGGCTCTCTGCAAAAAGCAGCATGAAAAAATGTCACAGAGGGCAGAATTTCTTCTGGAGGAAGAAGAAAGACAAATGATGTCCAATGTCAGAGAAAGTAGGGTCATGGTTGGGGGTTGGTGTTAGTGGTGGATTAGGACATAGAGCACACACGATTGTTTTCAACAAAGAGCAAGAGAAAAGAAAACATGCTTTTCACCATTATTTGGCAGTAAGAATGCTACTTGTACTCTCAGTCTACTTCTCATAAAACAGTAATATCTAAGAACCTTTCCTTACCCATTTACCAGTGTTCTCAAAACTTTTATCTTTAATTCAAACTGTACTCCTATGGGTCTTTTCTATTTGTCCTTCATAAAAGTACGCAAAATGCAAACTTTTAATAAGTTGAATATATAATATGAACACAAATGTTCATATAATAGGAACACAAATCGTAATGGCTTCATTTATAAAAGCATTGAAGAATATTAATGGTTTCTTTACCTGAATAAATTGCCTCCTTTCATTTATCATTTGCCCATCAGATTAAGATTATTTATTTGTATTTCTGTTGCATTTTCTGCAGATAGCATTCCAGTGACCTAGAATCTAGTGACTCTATAGTCTTTGCCTAGCTTCTATAACGCTAAACCAAGTAAACTCAAGAAGAATATTGTCTTTTTTTTTTCAGGCTTCTCAAAGAGTATTTTGGAGCAAAAGACTGAGTTGGCACTCATCTTTGATGCAGTGGTGGAAGCTGATCTGGCAAATTATATTTGCCATGTGGAAAGCTGAAATGCGAGCATTCTGCTATGTAAAATGGGTATCTACTCATAATTTATCTCTTGCGTTATTGCTAAATAACTACTGAGTTTCAGCTTGTTTTATGGCCTTATCTTTATAATTTAGTATATATTTCTATTAAATATTTTATATTTCTTGGTTTGGGAACCCAAATTGGCAATGCTTAAGAGTTCCCATTTGGCTCTACACTCAGGAATTAGACCTAGCATGCTCAGGAAACCATACGTAACTTCAGAAATCAAACCCAGATAGGGTGCATTTGAAGTAAATAGCGTATTATTTCTCTGGCTCAATATTTTGTTTCATTTTGTTCATTGTTTTTGGGTCATACCTGGTGGCACTCAGACGATACTCCTGCCTCTGTGCTCAGGACCATATGGGATGCTGTAGATGGAACCGGGTTGGTCCCCATTCAGCTACCTGCAAGGCAAATGCCCTACCCAATGAGCTATTGTTCTGTTCCCAATATTTTACCTTGTTTTTGTTTGTTTGGAGGGGCCACAGCCAGTGATGCTCAGAAGTTACTCCTGGCTGTGCGCTCAGAAATCGCTCCTGGCTTGGGGACCCTTTGGGATGCCTGGGAATCTAGCTGCTATCGGTCCTAGGCAAGCGAGTACAATGCAGATGCCCTACTGCTTGTGCCACCGCTCAACCCCCAATATTTCATATTTTTAAAAGAAAAATATATCTTTTCCATTAGCTATTAAAATATTTATTTGTTCCTACTTAGATCCATGAGGCATACCAATTAAAACTAAATGTTATTTTTAAATTCTAGTGAAATGAGATTAGTTTCCAGAATTACGCAAATTTAAATGGGCATTGCTATTCAAATTTTTCTTTATATGCTACCTTCTTACATTTTTTAATATTTATTATGCTAATTATGAGAGGTTTTTTTATAGAATTGAATATAAATTTAGTTTTTAATATCCAGAATAAATAAGAATAATTAATGACTGCCTATAAAATTCTTGCTTTCCTTTTTTTTTTTTTGGTTTTTGGGTCACACCCGGCAGTGCTCAGGGGTTACTCCTGGCTCCATGCTCAGAAATTGCTCCTGGCAGGCACGGGGGACCATATGGGGCACTGGGATTCGAACCAATGACCTTTTGCATGAAAGGCAAACGCCTTACCTCCATGCTATCTCCCGGGCCCCTCTTGCTTGCCTTTTTAAAAATCCCTCATGTTCATTGCTGATATTGTAAAGACCGAGGAGAAGTGCATCTGATTTCAATAGCCACACACATATTAGTTGCAGTGTTTGGGAGAAGACGGAAATTTATTTGCAGTACTGGTTTTTGCAATCACCAGTGATTAAGCACCTTGTTGTGGTGCTTACATAATTTTTTGTCGTATTCATTGGAGATTTCACACTTTAATTATGTTTCCTGCACACAATTACTGCCCGTGCACTGTAAATTGACTGCATACTTTTGTAGCAGTATCATCAATTTCAAATAATACTGCTGCCTAGAGCTCACTAAGCATATGGCTGATACTGGGGCCTGAAGCTGTGGCTTCATAATGGAAAGCAAGTGATCTACCGCTGATCTCCATGGGAGATCTTAATTTACAAGAGATTATAAATTATATTTCATGTCATGACCTCATGTCTAAATGCCTTTATCAAGTGCATATATTTAAAAATAATTTGGCACTTAAAGAATTTCTTGGGATCTGGTTCCATCCAGATGAAGAGGTTTTTATATAATAGACAAAAAAAGACAAACATTTACAGCTAAGTTCAAGTCAGATATAAAAACAACTGTTTCAGCAGTTGAAATAATATCTGAAAATGTGTTTTCATAGCAAGTCATTCTTTATTGCAAAAAGCTAAATTATTTCTGTATTTGTAGAGCTGAAAAATGTTTTGGAAAACATTTATATATAAGTATTCTAAACCATAACAAATATTCTAAAGCAGTACATTGTTTAAATTATAAAACAATAGAAAAGATTTAGTGAGCAAGGTCACTAGGTGTATATCAAGAAGGAATTTAGGGGTCCTGGAGATAGCATGGAGGTAAGGCGTTTGCCTTTCATGCAAAAGGTCATCGGTTGGAATCCCGGTGCCTCATATGGTCCCCCGTGCCTGCCAGGAGCAATTTCTGAGCATGGAGCCAGGAGTAAGCCCTGAGCACTGCTGGGTGAGACCCAAACCCCCCCCAAAAAAAATGAATTTATAATTTCTAGTCTTGACATGAAGCATGTGATAATAGAGAAAATATAATTGTTCAAATAACATATTTTAATAATCTCCTTACCACAATTTCTTACTATGTTAGACTAACTTTTATCTTAAAATGAGCAATAAGTAAGTAAATGTAATATAATATAAAGAGGTTAAAAGATCTTAGTTTATCTACTTACTTAGCTACCTTCCAGGGTTTTGGTTTTGGTTTTGATTTTTTTCAACACTTTCTTTTTTTTTTTAATTTTTTTTTACCAAATTTTATTTTTTTCTTTCAGTTTTTGGACCACACCCTGTGACGCTCAGGGGTTACTCCTAGCTATGCACTCAGAAATCGCTACTGGCTTGGAGATTTGTACCAAATTCTTACTAATGCTTTTACAATTTCCAAACTATACATAGGTGTAGAACTGTATATAATTTGTATTTCTTCAGTTGCAAAGGTTAATATATATATTGGTCATTCACATTTATTTCTTTTCTTTTTTTATTTTAATTTTGATTATATTGGCTTACATATTTTTCACAGTAGTATTTTAGGTACATATTAACATTGAATCAGGGGAATACTCATCACCAAATTTGTCCTCCCCCTATCCCCGTTCCCTTCCTGCAACCCAGATCCCCCACCATCACCCACCGGACTGCTAGAGTAGGTGGTTCCTTCCTTGTCTAGCTTACTAGTAGTGATCATATATCTGTTTGGTCTTGGTCCCCTCCCTTGTTTCCCCCTCTATTTGAGAGGTGGAGCTAGATAATTTGAGTTATGTGGTTTTGTTTGAAGGAAAGAAAAGCAATAGAATAGGGTAGAAAAAATAAATAAAAAAAGAAAAGAAAAATCAAATAAGCTGAAATGGGAGGAGTCCTTCTAGAGGCTTTCAACCTCAGTTTGAGAGAGGACATGAAAAAGGTAATTGAAACACCACAACAATACAGAAAGAAATAACAAATTAAATATCCAGTGAGCACTACAGCAATAAAGACAAGCACCACACAATAGTCTTGGCCCTGAAATCAAACCATGCCGGAGTGCAAAAATAAAGAGAAAGATAAGATAAGATAAAATAAAATAAAATAAAATTGGAGACATCAACTTCACCATTTACACAAAAATAAAGAAGTAAAAAAAATCAATCAATATATATATACATATGTGTGTGTGTGTGTGTGTGTGTGTGTGTGTAAAATGATTTTTGTGCTTTCCCCCCCTGCATAGGCACAGTAACTATTGGTGATATTATAGAGGGAATTCCCTTGGCCTAGGAGATTCAGGGTTTTTCCACCCCTGAAGTATACTGTAATGGGATTAACTATAGACTCCTTGCATAATCATTTACTCTCCCCTCTGTGCTTTTGTGGTGTATGGAAGACTTGTGCTTCGTCATGTATGGTAAGATCAGACCTCTGTATCTAGAGATCTTGGTGTCTGTACAGCTCAAGGAATGGAGCTTAAGATGACGTCTTTCTTTGGGGTTCTAGCAGTTCTGCTTCTTCAGTGTTGTTTTAATCCATCTTCTGTAGTTGGTGGTCTTGGTCATTATACTGCTCCTAGGATGAAGCCTGGGATAGAGTCTTTGGTTATGTTTCCAGAAGACCCATTCAGTTGCGATTGTCTCAGTCAGACCTCTGGAATATGTTTGTTGAACAGATCGTAGTCCAAAAGCTAGGCTAGAGCTTTTTGTTGTTGTTGTTGTTGTTGTTGTTGTTGTTGTTGTTGTTGTTGGTCCTGGGATGCATACTGTCCAGTCCTGGTTGTAACAACTAGTCGTCTGTAGATAGTGATCTAGGCTTTTGCACAGATCAAAGGATGACATGTCTTCTGATTTTGTCTTATCGTTGGCTGGTGAGGAAGGACAACTTGCTCTTAGAACAAGTTGTTTTCATTTCCTCCTTGTCATACTGTCGTTTGTTGGTGTCAGAGCAGCATTATGGATGCCCTGGATGGGATTTGGTTCCTGGAGCTGTTGTGGAGAACTCTGTCATTTATGTCTGGGATCCAGGTGTCTAATTCCCTGGGGTCTAAGTTGGTTCCGCATGACATACGTTCAGGGTGGGAGATGCCCCTGTGCTGTAGAAAAGCATGAGTTCTTATCCCTAGTAGATAAGAGTTTGTTTTTACACATAGAATTTCCCCCCTTTTTAATATGTCTTTGCAGGAAGAAGTGGTGCTACATTATATTGCTGGTGGATTTGGGGGTGGAGAGAGAAGAAAATAGACACACGACGAAAACTAAAACTATTTATGCTCACACATATCTAAAGGAAAAAAAGTTTCTTTTAAAAAAGATTGAATAAAAGACGTAATTAAAGGAATAAATAATAATAAATAATATCCTTATTTAAGCACCATGATTACAAATATGTTTGTAGTTGGGTTTGTGTCTCGAATACAGGTAGGGGTAGAAGATGAGGGAAATGAAGGACATTGGTGGTGAAGGGTTGCACTGGTGAAACGGGAGTGTTCTTTTTCTATAAGTACTTTTATTTTTTTCGAGGAAATTGTATAACCTGTGGCACTCAAGGGTCAGTGGATGATATGGGTTGTCAGGGATCAAACTGGGTAAGCTGCATGCATGACAAGAACAATTCTTGCTCTGCTATCCCTCTGGTCCACTAAGCATCAGTTTTCACAAGGGTAAAATTGGTAAAAATATCTACTTTGCAAATCACTTTAGATTTAAATAATAAGGATACATTTTGAAACATAGCATTTTGAATAATGTTTGTCATTTTATGGAACTTCTATAACGTGCCCTATCCAGTTGACTCAGTCTACATATAAACAATGGAGAAAGATACCATGTGACCATAAGAGCCTTGTTCTTTCTCATCTTGATCTTGTCTAAGCTAAGTTTTCGGTAGCTTCTTATCCCCAAAAATGTATGACATGGCTGTCTACTCATGCATAGAAGCATTATGCTAAATAACAGAGGGCAGAGTACTTAATAAAACAGACATCACCAAGTCTGGTGAATATTGTCAAAGCTGTGATGGTGCAAAGAAGGAAAGTAATTGAACATTAAACAAAAGTTGAATAAAATATCAATTAATTTTTCTATAATTGCAAACATTGTGGAAGAGGATGAAGATGTTTAGCAAGTGGATCTAGAGATAGTCTTGTGTTTTTCTTAAACTTTACTTATTTATTTATTGATTGATTGATTTCTGGCTGACACTCAGTAGCGCTCAGGGGTTACTCCTGGCTCTGCACTCAGATATCACCCCTACCAGTCTGGGGGAATCATATGGAATGCAGGGGAATTGAATCTGGGTCCATCTCGGGTTGGCCATGTGCAAGGCAAATGCCCTACCTATGTTCTATCTCTCGGGCCCATACTGGTAGATTTAAAAAAAAAAGATTTAAATAATATAACACTAGAAATCAAAGTACACTATAAAACTGCTACTTTACATGGTGCCCACATGAAAACATGCCTATCATGAAAAAAAAAACTACAGTATAAATTTCATCTTTATCTCTCTGTTAGAGCCCCCTAAGTTTTTAGCTCCTTTTATATAACTGCCTAGATGACTCATTTCATCTCTTGTTCACGGTTTTTCTTACATGTTGGCAATTCATATATGCCAATATATTTATATATGCTAATAACTCCCAAATGTGTATCTCTAGCTAGATCTCCTCACCTAAACACTAGAGTTGTATACCTATACAAGGACTGACCAGAAATTTCACTAGTAGTTGTATCTAGCAAACATATCAAACTTTACTTGTCTCTAAAAGGATTTCATATTCCCCCACCCACAAGAATTCTTATTGCTTCTTTATATGAACCTGATATCCCACTTGCCTACTTCTTCTTTATCACCATCCTTCCAGTTATTTAGGCAAAAATGTTTAGTTATTCTTTTTGTTGTTGTTGTTTTTTGGGCCATACCCGGTGATGCTCAGGGGTTACTCCTGGCTAAGCGCTCAGAAATTGCTCCTGACTTGGGGGACCATATGGGACAATGGAGAATCAGAATCAAACTGTGGTCTGTCCTAGGTCAGCTGTGTGCAAGGCCAACCCCCTATTGCTGTGCCACCACTCCTGCCCCTGTAGTTATTCTTTTTTTTTTTTTTTTTGGTTTTTGGGTCACACCCGGCAGTGCTCAGGGGTTACTCCTGGCTCCATGCTCAGAAATTGCTCCTGGCAGGCACGGGGGACCATATGGGGCACCGGGATTCGAACCGATGACCTTTTGCATGAAAGGCAAACGCCTTACCTCCATGCTATCTCCCGGGCCCCAATTTTACAGTCTACTTCAGTCACCCAAAATAATACTTTTAATATTGAAATATTGAGATGGCCAGATTATATCATTTCCATTATCTGAACCATATAATAATTGGGACCTCATTGTTATACTTAGAATAAAATATCAAGCCATAAAGTATAAAACAACTTATAAAAGGTGACTTTAGCCCAGTATTTTTTTTTTTTTGTGCTACACTGGACCATGCTCAGGGGTTGCTCCTGGCTGTCTGCTTAGAAACAGCTCCTGGCAGGCACGGGGAACCATATGGGACACCGGGATTCGAACCAACCACCTTTGGTCCTGGATCGGCTGCTTGCAATGCAAACGCCGTTGTACTATCTCTCCAGGCCCAGCCCAGTGTTATTCTGCCTCAAACATAATATACATTTCCACTACATAATACCCATTTTCTACTCTATATTTCTTACTTTTATCAGGGCTCGTCATGTCTCATTGTCTTTATATTTGCTGTTTCATTTACCTGAAAATATTTCCTCTCACTCTAAGTTGTACTCATGACTGACTCTCATTCCTGACAGGTTTCTGTTTAAATATTGCATCTTCATAGGATTCCCTGGTCCACAGCCCTCTCAAACTACACTATACCTACTGTCATTTTTCCTATAAACTTATTTTAGCTATTAGGACTGTAGAAATAGTACGGCTAAAACAAACAAAAATAAAACATTTCCTTGCACACAAACTGTCCAGGTTTTGTCCACATCATGTTATATAGTCCCCTAAGAGATCATCACATGTGATGATCAATATGAGATCATCACGTTTTCAACTGAAGTTACAATCTTTGAATATAAAATCTTTGATTTTTAAATATTAGTAGCCAATTTTAAAATCTTTTCTCTAGTGGTCCTTCTTTGCCCTGACTGCAACCCCCCACTATTTGTTGCAAGCTTCCTATCATGACTCGTCCTCTCTATCCTCATCTCTATTTCTCTGCATATTAATACCATAATGTCTTTTTCTATCTCAAAAATGAGTGTATTCATTCTGTCTTTCTCCCTCTGACACATTTTATTCAGCAAAACTCCCGAACAATGCAAGAAGCCGTATAACCCTGTTCACGTTTATTTTTTTTTAATTTCTTCCATTTTTTGGCATTGTAGTTGATAAAACTGTTGATAATAGGGGTTCTTTCATGCACAAAATATTCCAGCACTATGCCCCCCACTTCTAATACTCTCCATATTCATCCATGAATAAGCATATTTCACGGTTTTATTTTTCCTAACAGCTGTGTAATATTTCATTGTGTAGATATATTATAGTTTTATTTAGCCACTCATCTGTTCTCAGGCAATTGAGTTGTTTCCAGGATCTGGTTATTGTAAATAGTGCAACGAACATGCAGATGCAGTGAATACAGATGGCTTTTCTACATTGCACTTTTGAGCTCCTAGATTACGACAATGATATTTGGAAATGATCACTATGGACCAGGTCTGGATATTTAAAGGAAATAAAGTGATATGCATGATACCCCTTCATTAACAATATTGCAAACCACAGTGTCTAAAAGGAAAAAAAAATGAAGAGAGTGAGAGATAGAAAAAAATGTCTGCCGGAGACGCAGGCAAGGGAGAGGCCAGGGGAAAGTTTGGGAGGAAAACTGAATGTTGCTGGAGGAAATATTCACTGGTGAAGGGTGTTGTAACTTTATGACTGAAACTCGGTCAAGAACAACTAACTGTGAATATAAACAACTGTATTACACTCAACCTGGTAGCCATGGTGTTTAAATAAAATAAAAAATACTCTCTAGAAAAATAGATTTTTGTGGCTCACAGTATAACATTGTTCACTGTTCTGGGCAGTAATATATATTTTCATTGTACTTTGAAAAATATATGTTAATTTTCCTTTTCTAAGCTTCCTTGGGGAGACCTTTATACAGTAAAGCAAAACTCCTGAACAATGCAAGAAGCCGTATAACCCTGCTCATGTTTATTTCTTTAATTTCTTCCATTTTTTGGCATTGTAGTTGATAAAACTGTTGATAATCGGGGTTCTTTCATGCACAAAATATTCCAGCTCTATGCCCCCCATCCACTTCTTCAAACCACCATTGTCCTAGTTCCTTAGGTCCCAACCACACTGGCATGATAGCTGTTTTACTGAAAACCAGTTCTGTTTCTGTTGCTTTGTGGCACTTGTCACTCCTCTACTATGTTTCTATATATCCCACAAGTTGCAGGAAAAATCTATTTCTGTCCTTCTGCTTCTAAACAACTTCACTTATCACTCAGCATGAGACTCTCCAGATTTATCCATATAGCAGCTAGTTTCATGTTGTTGTCTTTTCTTACAACCAAATAGTATACTTTCGTGTATATTCTATATTTTCTTTGGTCCAGTCATCAGTTTGTAACCCCGGCAGTGCTCAGGGGTTACTCCTGGCTCCATGCTCAGAAATTGCTCCTGGCAGGCACGGGGGACCATATGGGGCACCGGGATTCGAACCGATGACCTTTTGCATGAAAGGCAAACGCCTTACCTCCATGCTATCTCCCGAGCCCCACAGTCATCAGTTTTTGGGACAAATGGCTGTTTTCAGATTTTAGATATTATAAATAGTGCTACAATTAACATAAGTTTGCACTTATCTTTTCTAAAGAGATAACCCATGTATTCTATGCCAAGAAGTGAAATTTCTGGGTTATGTGGAAAATAGATTCCTACTTTTTTTTGAGAATTCTCCATATTGTTTTCCCCAAAAGTTTGGACCACTTGACATTCTTAATAGCAGTGGATGAATGTCCCCTTTCTCCCACATCCACATCAGTATCAATTGTTTTATTTCTTTATTATATGTACTATTTCACGAGTGTTAGATAATATCTCATCATTTTAATTTGTTTTTCCATAACGATACATGATCAGGACATTTTTCATATACCATTTGACTATCTGTATATCTTCTTTGAGAGCATTTATACTCATTTATTTTTCCGAAATCCACCATTTTTATTTACTCTTATGTTTTTTTTTTTTGAGGGGGTCACATCCAGCAGCACTCAGGGGTTACTCCTGGCTCTACGCTCAGAAACATTTTTATGTTTTAATCAAATATTTCTCTAACTTTTCTTTTAAAACTTCAGATATTTGGAGTTTATTATATCATACCCTGGCTTTGTTGTCTGTAGTGTTTCCAGCTAGGATATGCTTTTAACATGTTTTAGAGAATAAAAAATGTTTGGTATGTTGAAAATGCTGTTAGTGATTATTACGGAAATAATGATTTGAATCCATTAGTAAAGTGAAAATATTTTTGTAAAGTGAAAAATTGGGTATAAAATAGTTATTTGTTTTAAGGTTTTCTCAATATAATACAGATGTCCCTTCCTAGGCAACTCAAAATTTACTTACCACTTATTTTTGTGTTGAAAATTTGCTAAAAATTAAAAAAAAAGAAAAAAGAAATTTGCTAAAAACTAAATATATATTTTGGTGAAGCACATTCACAGCATTTATAGTGAATTTATGATACAGTAATTTTGATGCTTATTTCCACAAAAATATCCCTTGATCTTCCTCTCATCTTGTTTTTCTCCATAATGATACATAAGTCTACAGAAGAAGGTCTCAGGTAGACTCGCTTAACTTGTTATGCAATTTATAAACAGATTCAAATTTTGTCCAGTCTTCCTTCTGACTAGTAGAAGCTGCTATTTATCCCATTCTATAATATTTGATCATATGTTGAATGCGAAAAATAGAAGATAATCCAGGTGTGCAGCTCAGTGATTAAAACACTTGCCATGCATGTATGAGGCTCTGGGTCTTTTCTCTGGCACCACAACAAAATGAAGAAGCAAAGTATGTTAGCATTAGAGTCTAAAATATGTTATATTTGGACTTTGGGTTCCTGAAAATGTTGCAGTCCCAGATATTTTTCATATTTTGTCTTAAATGACTCTTGTGATGAGTATGTAAGACATAAGACAGAATTAATGATTTTTTACCTTTTTTGTCAGTAAATGTTCTGAAGGACAAATCTTGCTGTGATAGAAAATAGAAGTTGGGGCCCGGGAGATAGCATGGAGGTAAGGCGTTTGCCTTTCATGCAAAAGGTCATCGGTTCAAATCCCCGTGCCTGCCAGGAGTAATTTCTGAGCATGGAGCCAGGAGTAACCCCTGAGCACTGCCGGGTGTGACCCAAAAAACAAGAAACAAAAACAAATAGCAACAACAAAAAAAAGAAAATAGAAGTTGAAAATATAAGACAAAAGAAAAGGCCTCGTGTCATTGTGGTGATGCCACTCCTGCCCTCTGATTCTAGGATAAAATCTTCCCTGTAACATGTTTTTCTAGGCTAAATCAATGAAAAGTCATTGATTGAAACCCAACAATAAATAATTCTGTAACCACAGTGCGTAAATAAAGCGGTTAATAGAAATAATGATTGATTCTCGGGAATTAGGTTCAATTTTCAGATATAAGTAACTATTTTCAGGTAATATCTTTGAAGACTTTATAAAAACTTTAAAGTACAAAACACTTTTCTGCCATACATTTACTATCAAAAGGTAACAGCTATTTACTGGCACAAATTGTTGCTGCTTCTAAAGGTATCAATTTAATTAACAGCAAATCTATTTTTTAAATAACAAAGACACTGGTAAAAGAATGCTTTCATTTGGTGACTTTGAGAACTGTTGTAAATTTGATCTGAAAGAGGAAAATAAAGAAATATGTTACAGCAGGTAAAACATGTTGAATCTTGGGGCCCGGGAGATAGCATGGAGGTAAGGCGTTTGCCTTTCATGCAAAAGGTCATCGGTTCGAATCCCGGTGCCCCATATGGTCCCCCGTGCCTGCCAGGAGCAATTTCTGAGCATGGAGCCAGGAGTAACCCCTGAGCACTGCCGGGTGTGACCCAAAAACAAAACAAAAAAATATGTTGAATCAAAAAATGCATTGTATGAAAAATAAATAACTTCAGTGGGCTATTGTGAGTTATTGACAAAATTCAATCTCGGCGACAACACAGTCCCCAACGCCCAATCTGGACACTTTTGGTTCTGGAAAGCCTGGGAGGGCTCTGGAGTGTAGATTGAGTCTATCGAAAGAGAACAGCAATGCCACTACAGTGCACTGGCGAGAGGACCCCACTGAACTCTGACCTACAGCCTTTGACCTACTTCCCACCCCTCCCCAGGCCACCAAAGTTACAAAATTGAGAGGACCACGCAGTGTGGGAAGAGCTAGTGGGAATGAAGAGTGACATGAGATGCTGTTGGAGCCTTTGTTACTCTGCTGAGACAGAGGTGCAGTAGCTATCAAAATCTAAATGCATCATACAACATGAATCGTCTTGTTCTGCCTCATAAATTGAGAAAATAAAAAAGTGGATTGTACCAGGGCAGTTCATGAATATTGAAGGGAAGTAAAAAAAATGATCAGACCTAAATACCCAACCCCAAAACAACGACAATTAGAATTAAGAGATCCAAGCCACAACAAACTATACACAAAGGGAACCTGTTACCCGAGCAGTCCAAGGGGCAAAGGGTGGATGTATAGGATGCATGCTAGGAACAGAGATGGAGAGAGGTCAACTCTGGTGGTGGGAATAGCCCTAATTCACTGTCACTATCTACCTTAAATATAACAGTGAAAGACTTGTATTTCTTAGTGGTCTCAATAAAATAATTAAGAATAAAACTCAATCTCTACATGCTTTGAATTGGATTGTCGTTTTGAAAATTTTAGTCCTTCCAATCCTTAAACAGGAGGGTATGTTTTCATTTCCTTATACTTTTGTTATTTTTTCCAGTAGTGATTCAACTTTTCTTTGTATAAATCATCTACTTCCTATGTTAAGCTGATTTCCAGGTATCTGTCTTTTTTGAGGCACAGCTGTTAATTGGATTGAAACAAAATCTCTCTTTAATTTCCTGTTTCCATATAAAAATACCAGGGGATTTCTATGCTGATTTGTAGCCTGTCACTTTACTATTCATTATTATTGTTTCTAACAGCATTTTTGTTATCTTTAGTGTTTGCTAAGTAAAGTATCTTGTAGTCTGAAAATAGAAATAATATGAGTACTTTTCCAATATGAATGCAATTTATATTTGTTGTGAATATGAATTAAAACTCATTGAAGGAAATAATCTTCAAAAATGGTGTAGGCAAAACATCTACATATAAAAAGTGAACTCAGACCTTTTACACAATGCATAGAAGTAATATAAAATGGATTAAATACATCATTATCATATATGAATATACAAGTTATACTAAGGAAAACATAGAATATTTAATGCTATTGACTCTGAGGTATTTTCAATATACTGACCCAAAAAATGGAAATAGAGATAAACAAATAAGACTGCATCAAACAAAAAAGCTTCTGCGTTGCAAAAGACAGAAAAATCTCACCCATTTAGGGGATATAAAAATGATAGAATAATACTAACCAAAAACAATAGAGTCCAGGGCTGGGAGGACAAGTTCATAATAGGAAGCTTGCTACAAATAGTGAAGGAATGAATGCAGTTAGGGCATAGAAGAGACCCTATGACAATGATAGAAATGATCACTCTGGACAAGGCCTGGGTGCTGAAAGGAGATAAAGTGATATGTATGGTACTCCTTCATTAAACATAGAGAAAACCACTGCCTAAAAGGAAAAAAAAACAAAGAGCTAGAGAAAAAGAGGGTGAAGGCTGTCCCAGAGGTAGGCAAAAGGGAGGGTGGAAAGGAAACTGAGGACAAGTTGGTAGGGAATGTGCATTTAGAAAAGGTGTTGTATATTATATGATTGAAACTCATTTGTGAACAATTTTGTAACTGTTAGAAAAAAAAGCATATTATGAACAAACTTGCAGTCGAAGTGTTCAAATTAAGTCAAAAATATAAAGAAAGAATGACCAGAAAAATGATATTCCTAGAACTTGGAAGAAAATATTGGCCCACTAGCCATATAAGAAAAGGCTAAAATCTAAGATATATTAATTAGTTGTAAATATTAAGTGGAAAGACAAGAAACCACATCCAAGAATAGGGAAAAGGCATGAACAGAAACTTCCTCAAAGGAGACATATGAATAATAATCAAAAAGGTTTGTGGAAACTATCTTCATGTCACTTATCAGGAAAATGCAAGTAGAGACAATAATATTTCCTCACATAAATTGTGCTAGAATGTAAAAAAAGAAGAGCTATACCAACAGGTGTTGGTGTAGATGTAGAGGAAAGGGAAATGTCATCCTCTGCTGATGGGATTGTTGACTGGTCAAGCCTTCTGTAAAATCAATATTGGCTCTTCTAAAACTTAGGACTTTTGCTTTCAAACATTTTGCTTCTTGATACCTACCACAAAGAGCCCAAAATTTAGTACCAGAAGACTTTTAGCTCCTTTGTTAATTGCTGAAATAGTCAGACTATCCAAAATCTATAAGAAGCCTATATATGCAAGAACAGATGACTGAATTAAAACAAAACTAAACACTATGATATATACATATATATATATACATACATACAATGGAATGATAACCTGCATTATGTACTGTATGGATGGATCCGAAGTGTATCATGCTGACTGAAGAAGTTAATCAGTAGTAGAAACAGAGATAATAAATGACCTCTCTCATATGTGAATTATAAAGTAACATAGTAGGGAAATAACACGTGCCCAATGACAACAAAATTTAAAAAAAAATTGGTCTTCAAAAAAAAGCTTAGTCCAGTGGGAGTGTAGGTAATATGAGGAAAGACATTATTATCAGACTATAATATATAAATTCAGGGTGGGAGGATAGGATGAGGGGAAGATATTGAGAAAATGCTAGATGGAAATTGACAACCTGGTACAGGATGTGCTGCTTGAAAGTTTTAAACATGAAATTTTAACATTAATTTATTATAAATAATAGTGCCTCAAAATTTTAAATGAGAGCTTTTTGGACTGGCCCAAGATATAAAGCTTCCACAAAGAGTGGTGAGTACAGTTAGAGAAATAACTACACTAACAACTATTATGACAATGGTAGTGAGTGAGAAAAATAGAATGCCTGTGTCAAATACAGGCAGGGAATGGGGAAGGAGGGAGATGGGAAAAATTGGTGATGGAAAGGTTGCACTGGTGAAGGGGGTTGTTCTTTTTTATGACTAAAACCCATCTACAATCATGTTTATAATATAGTTCTTCTTTTTTTGGTTTTTGGGCCACACCCGGTGACGCTCAGGGGTTACTCCTGGCTATTCACTCAGAAGTCGCTCCTGGCAGGCACGGGGACCATATGGGGAACCGGGGGATCGAACAGAGGTCTGTCCTAGGTTAGCGCAGGCACCTTACCTCCAGCGCTACCACCCGGCCCCCTATAATATAGTTCTTAAATAAATATATTATAAATAAAGTAAAATAAATAAAATAAAATAAATTATATTTTATTGAAAAAATAGGTAATAGAACTTTAAGACTTTAAATGTTGGAAAATTAGTTTTAATAATGACCCAGAATTGATTCACTCAGGGAAAGTAATTGATGCCAAAAATATTGCTTCTGATAAACTTCTGATAAGCTTCTGATATAGTAGAGTAAAACTCACTTTCTCAGGGGCTGGAGAGATAACACAGTGGTAGGGCATTTGTCTTAGATGCAGAAGGATGGTGGTTCAAATCCTGGCATCTAATATGGTCCCCCGAGCCTGCCAGGAATGATTTCTGAGCGTAGAGCCAAGAGCGCTGCCAGGTGTGAACAAAAAACAGGTTGAAATTAATAATAGAAGAATAGCTTGACAATTAGTGGATTAGATTAGCTAATCTTTTAAGAATTTATCTATATTATATTGAGACTGTGGTCTGTTCCTTTCCGTAGTAGTAACTATGTCTGTGATATGGTGTTTCTCATAGTCAGCATTACTTTTTTGTAAATTGCTAAATTCACATTCTGAATTTCCTTCTAACATGCCATTTATCTAATTTCCATTTTGTCCCCTTTTGGGATTATACACATTTACTTCATTAATATCACTCTTCCATGAGCCAAGGATACATAATATCTCCGTCCACTATTTTTTGATTTAATAGTAAAAATAACAGTTCCGAGATTTCTTTAGGTTTATATACATGTTTTTAAATTAAAATATATAGTGAATAGTCTGAAATTACCATTAATTTTGTCCTTACTGAGAATATTTAATTAACTACATATTTTAATTTATTCATAAATAAGGTAAATGGACAAGTTACTTTTGTGTGCTCAATTTATATTGGATTCCGTTCTACTTGGGTTAAATGAAATAGTTAAATCCTGAAAACACATTAGATATTATTTGAATCTCAGAAAAAATTATGATGTATTCTCTTGTAAAAAATGGGATCTGACTATTAACAAGCACAATAAAACCCTCAAATATTGGCACTGGACCAAGGAAAAAGCAACTCTTCAAATAGTTGTGCTAAATACACTTAAAGAAGCAGTTTATTTTTTGGTCCAGGACCACTGTTTGTGTGAAATGTCACATTATCTACTTGCATGTGTTTTATTTCTAGATACTTCAGTTTCCCACTACACAAAGACATGAAAATTAGATTTACTAATGTGTCTCATTCATCCAAGAGTATGTGTGAGTGTATCCTGCTTTGAAAGGGCATTTTGCCTCAATTTAGTTCCTTCCCTTTTACACTCTGCTTTGGAGGATAGATGCTGTCACCCACAACCCTAAACTGGAATATACCTGCTGGAAACAAGATGAAAAAAAACACAGATAATTGTTCAATAGCAACAGTGTTTGGGATATTTATTTAGAATTTTGATGACCTGGAGTTGTTAAACTGTGCTCTTGTGTGCTCGAGACTTGTAGCTATACAGTGAAGTCAGTCCTGATGGTGCTCAGGGTGTCATATGTAGTATCAGGGAAAAAACTTGGGTCAGTCACATGCAATACAAGCACC
>PVKC010011614.1:6342-24636 GCA_004027635.1 Crocidura indochinensis
AAAAAAAAAAAAAAAAAAAAAAAGAAATAACTCATTTAGTGCTCGCTTCGGCAGTACATATACTAAAATTAGAAAGTTACAGAGAAGATTAGCATGGCCCCTGCGCAAGGATGACACGCAAATTCGTGAAGTGTTCCATATTTAAAAAAAAAAAAGAAATAACTCATTTATCTTTTAGCAGGAAAAAATTATTTCACATTTTCCAAAAGAATACATATACCTTTAAGTAACTGAATTTGTATTTTGGATCCTTTAGGACAGTCGGGTCAGGATCTCTACTATATCACTGCCCTGTCTCCACACCAGTAGTTCTCAAAGTTAAGTCCAAAGGCCCAAAGTAACTTCATCAGCTGAGAGAACTAATTAGAAATGTAAATGGTAGGACCCTCACTTCACATCCACTATCTCTGGGGGTCCAGTAACCCATTTTAGCAGCATTCCTAGGAACTGGAGTGCACTAGAGTTTGAGCACCATGTTCTCTAAGAACTCAATATCCCAGTATGAGCTTTTCCATAGTTTCCATTGTTTCTATCTCCAAGCTCCCTTTTGTTGTTTTTGTTTTTGGGTCACACCGGGCGACAACCATTGGTTACTCCTGGCTTTGTGCTCAGAAATCGCTCCTAGCAGACTCGGGGGACCATATCGAATGCTAGAATTCGAACCACCATCTGTCCTGGTTTGGCTGTGTGCGAAGCAAAATCGATCTCTCCAGCCCCAAGTTCACTTTTTATACTCTGTCTTCCTCAGAGAAATCATTTGAAACTCTGAGACCAAAGAATGTTTTCAGACTACCTGAAAGGCCATTATATCTGAGCTAATTCCTATTCAATTTTTGTTTGTTTGGGGACTACACAAGACAGTGCTAAGTGCTTACTCCTGGTTCTGTATTCAGAGATCACACTGGTGGTTTTGGGGAGGACCAAATGGGGGTACTAGGTATTAAATGCAGTTTGGTTGCTTGCATGGCTTGCACTTATCCACTGTACTACCTTTCTAGTCACTCTCCTTATTTTATTTTTTTTACTTGGTCTCTAAATGATTTCATGTGTGGAAAACAATGAACTTGACTACTTATGGGGCGAGTTTTGGTGACTACTGTTTCATTCATACTATTAAGTATGAATTGAACATTTTGCATTGGATTGAAATCAAAGAACACACCTTTCTGTTTGTATGGAAGATACTCCTAATCCTCCTGAAGATCAGAATTGACAAGGAAGATTGACCATTTTATCTTCTTCCAGCATGAGGCGAGAACCTCTAAAACCTAGTCAGCAGATTAAGAAAGCCTTTCCCACTTGATTTAAAAGTGTTCTCTGTCTGGCCAACATGGCTGGGAAAACTACTCCTCCCCACCCCCATTTAAGCAGTGGGGTGTTACTGCAGCTTCAGAAGTGAGATTGAATTTTTAAGAGAACCTCTTGGAGCAAAGAGATAAAGCTTTAAAGCCTTCACCAATTTGCCTGCTCCCTTTAAGACCTTCAGGAGCACTTTTGTGACATTACAATGTTTTCCCTTAATTTTTAATTTTTGTTTTACGATGGGGCTAATTAAAGCAACACCTGTTTGGAATGACAGAGTTGGTGCTGGGTCAACATTTCCATGGGTTTATAATCCAGCTGTGAAAACTCAATTTGAAGTAAAACTTGGGTGTATAATATCCAAACCCAGGGGGGATTCAAAAGAAACACTAATATACCAGTGTGCATATTAGGGGACAAAACAAATAGAAGCAAAGTGGTTTCAGGTGCTCTTTAGCGCTCGTGTAGTGTGCAAATAGTCTTTACGACCATGGCTCGTAGGCGTTCAGCAACTCGTGTAGGTAGGATGCCTTTGGGTATTTAAAAGGAATGAAAACAGGCCAGTTGGCCTATGTAAAATGCTAGCTACTGTGTGCGCGTGGTAATGAGACATCTCTCCATCAGAGGGCCTTATGATCTGGAATGACTGCTCTCTTGTTTCTCTAAATTTAAGACCCACTAGAGACTTCCCAATGTGACAGATGACAGTATGTCTTGAGGACCAATGGTCTGCTCTGTCCTCCTTCTTTTATCACTAGGCTGATGTGATGATTTACTGGCTTGTCACATAAAGAATCTGGAACTTGGATACAGGCTCGAAATAACACTGCAAACTAGAACTTTATTTTAGTTCCAGTGGCTTCCAAAACAGTTTTTAATACCTACAGGGAGACCAATAAATATTGCAGATAAAAGTGGAACCATTCATTGAAAATAGTGGATTAAAGTAGACACTGGTGAAGAAATGAGTGCTCCAGAATTGGATGACTAAAACTCAATCATGAGTGACTTCACAACTTTGTATCTTACAGTGAGTCAATAAATCTAAAATACTTTTTAAAGAGTGGAGTGACTCAGATTGAATGAGGGGAGCCTCTAGAACCCCCAGTCATGCCATTCAAGGACACTCCTAATCCTGGAAGAGGATTGGTGAAACCTTGACTTGGTGAGAACCGTATTGGGAAACTGCTATTTTATCAAAGACCTGACTAGGTAACAAAGTTAGAAACTTCATTTTTATATGCTTATTAGGAGCAGAACTTTGACCAAGGAACAAGAGAGGTAAAATAACTTTCTCAAAGACTGAGCTTGAGAAATCCTACAACTCTAATGAACTGGTTAGAACAAGTGTTCTGGTGTTAACAGATTCTATGAAGTTGCAAATACAGATCCAGTAAGTTACTGTATCTACTGAATCCCAACACCCATTCCTGAAAATTAGGGATAAGAATTATTCCAAGCTTATGACTATTTTTGTAAGGGTGTGAGTAAAATACAATATTTAATTTAGATTATTTTCTATTCGATGAAAGCCATGAAAAAGGTCTACAACAATGCAGACTATGAGCTGCTCTCTCAGAAATGTGAAGAACGTGAGAGAGAAAGAGAGAGAGAAGGTTTTCCTGGAAGCATTCAGAGAAATCAATGATCACTTACTGAGTCCCACCTACCCAATGTCCAACTTCAGAGTCCTTTTGCTCTTGATCCTCTTCACAGCCAGAGGTTCCTGCTACCCATAACTCTGATGTGCTTTCTGTCACCTTGGCAAAATATCTTAATTCAAAGTAGTGTAAATGTTCTGAATATGGTGAAATGTTTGAGATTATGTTATTTGCCTTTTAATTTCATGGTATAAAATTCCAAGTTTTAAACTAAGGTTCCAGAATTCCTGGTCAGCATTTTCAATTACTGAATGTTCTCAGTTACTCCCCTGCATCATGAGTGAAGATGAATAATACCACCATAAGCCCTAGACTGCTTTCTCTTTTTCTCATTACTGGAAACCAGAAGTTCTTTTTTCCTTTTTCTGTTCTCTATTTAATTGTTTTTAGGCATGAAGATTAGGGAGTAATCTTCTGGTTGTGTTTTTAAAATGAAAGCAACAGATAGTGTCTTGTGTTAGTTCTCTAGTCTCATGATGTTGGTCATTCTTCATAATCTAACATCTGATGTCAAACCTTCTCCTAAGCCGTCAGTGATTGAAAAAACAGTTATTGATTCTAAACCTTTAGGGGGATTTCTTTATGTAGTTTATACTACAATTATGTGTTTGTGGTGGATGAGTTTTACTTATCAACAATTATAATTTAGTGGGTCAAAGGCACTGTTCTTCAGTCATAAAAGCAATCTTCTCTCATGACTGATAATTTTGACCAAGCAATTTTCTCAGATCTCTATTTTAGCATTTGTCTGAAACAGTAGGAAGAAAGGAGTAGAGTGAAGAATGTATCAGGAGCCCCACTTCAGAGTTTCCAAGATGGTCACACTGCAGTTTTAAGTGGTTTCTATTTTCTGGAAAAGATGTTGTAAATCATATTATATGAGAATCGCAATATCTTAATACCAAAATTACATTTCCTAGACTGTGTCTTTAGTCAGGAATAGCCTAAATATTCTCTTCTAGTTTTTCTTTTGTTTCAGAAAAATATGTTTTTTATAGGTATGGAGTTATGGCATATCTTGTGCTTTGGTGGTTATAAAGCTAGGAAGAATTCACAAGAGGAGGTGAGGACAATGAATGGCTTTTGTTTGCAGCTTGACAACCCAGTGATGACTAGAGAATACTCTGGAGACTCAAAGAGCCATCTGTCATGTGAGCTCAACAGCAGGCTAACCCACTTGATGGAGCTGAAGGCAATCAAGGTCTGCCAAGCCTCCTGCCCCCTGAGAAGAAGCATGTACTGTCTCTCGGGAGGATAGGAGCCCCTTCTTTCCATTGGTCTTCCCCACATTTATCTCATACAACTTGCCAAGCTGGAATTTGACCCATGCAGCTCTAATTCCTTTTCCATGTGACTCTTCTGAGATATAACTTCCCACATAACATTCCCAAAGCCAATCAAACCGTTCTATGACTAGAACAGAAAATCCCCGGGAATGAAATCAAATGGTATTCACTTAATAAAGCAGCTGGTAGACCAAACTGAAGTAGTTATATTCAGCCCAACTTTATATTACTCTGGATGAATACAAGCAATGGACATTGGGAATGTTAGAACAGTGAACCCCTGGTGCCCAAAAATGCAGTGATTGAAGTCAGGGCCCAAATCTGCTTGACCTTTTCTGATTCTGGACTTCTCACCTGCATTGAAAGCATCATCATGAAGAAAGAGCTTTCTATGAGTCATTTCTTCAGATGATCTCTAAGTTTTCAGGCTGTATCAGAGGCTTCTGGCTCTAAGAATACAGAGAAATGGAGAAAGGCTTCTAGAGGCCATAAGCCACCTCCACCCTTTCTTTCTGTATAATACTCTAGTGTGTTATAGTGGTACAAAGAACTCTATTTCCTTTTTCCTTATATGGTAGTTATCAGAATTCAGGAATGACAATAGAAGTCTACCTATAGAAATAGGAAAGGAACTTGGAACGCAATTGACCCAGTAAAGTTTTGTTAAGAAATGAACTTAAGGGGCCGGGCGGTGGTGCTGGAGGTAAGGTGCCTGCCTTGCCTGCGCTAGCCTAGGATGGACCACAGTTCGATCCCCCCCACCCGGTTTCCCATATGGTCCCCAAGCCAGGAGCAACTTCTGAGCGCATAGCCAGGAGTAACCCCTGAATGTCACCGGGTGTGGCCCAAAAAACCAAAAAAAAAAAAAAAAAAAAAAGAAATGAACTTAAGAAATAATGAATAATGTAGTATGGGACCAAGTGATAGTACAGCAGGTAGGGTACATGCCTTGCACATGACTGACTCAGGTTTGATTACTGGCATGATATCTCATATGCTTACCCCCAAGATCAATAGGATTGGTTTCTGGGTACAGAGAAAGGGGTAAACCTCGAGCATTGTCAGATGTGACCCCCAAATCAAGAAAAAGAAGAAATGATGTAGTAGATAAGAATGATATAATTTGGTAAACAAACAGGGTCAAGGAAAAAGAAAAATACAGCATGTGTCCAAACCAGGCACTGAATTATTTTTACCATGAAGTGTAAATAACATACGTGAGACAATAATGAATAAAATAAAATAGATTTGGTGAAGTGGTCTATTGTGTATTATAGACCCTAGTTTTTAGATCAAAAAGGCAACAATGGAGATAACAGAATGTTTGGGGAATATCTTTATCATTATATAAATAAACAAGAAGTGGCACTTCCTCACAGCCTGATCCTCCCTCACTCCCCTCCTAGACCAATCCTTCTTAACTACTGTCATAGCTGGATCCTCCCTCACTACCAATCCTCACAGCCTAGTGTGAGCTGGAGTAAAAAAAAATATTTCCAAAAGAGAAAAGTGAAAGAAAAGAAACTTAACATTGATGACATCTGCAAGTTATTATCGTTGGTATTATCATGGATAACTCTTATATGTGGTGTTGAGAAGGCTACCTTAATGGTTTTATTTATTTATTTACCAAAACCCATAAACTCGGTTTCACAAGAAAATTTAATATTGGTAGATACTCTGTAGTCTACCCCCTTAACAGTCTAACACTATCAGTCTACTCCACACTGTTAAGATCATGAAGAGCAAAGAAAATCTCATCAGATACCATAATAAAATGCAATGTAAAACCCCAAATTAGATTTTGTAGTTTAAAAAAATGCCATTGGTGAAAAACTGATGAAGTCTTTCTGTGAATTACATTCTATAACTGAGTTGATTGTAATATAATAAAGTGAGTGTATCCCTTTGTTGCTAATGATGTGAGTAAATGGACTATTTTACCAGTTTCTTTGTAAAACTAAACTGTTGCCAAATAAATAAGAGTTATTAAAAAACTGAAACAACTGGATCAAAGCAATAACACAGCAGGTAAGGCATTTGCCCTGCATGCAGGCAACCCAGAGTCCATCCTCAGTACCACATATTGTCCCTCCAGACCCTGCCAGGCATGATTCCTGAGTGTAAGGTCAAGAGTAAACCTTGAGCATTGTAAAGAATGGCCCCAAATCCCAAAAGAAAAGAAAAGAAAAGAAAAGAAAAATAGCTACTAACGAAATCATTTTCTTTTGTCCTTTCTCTTTTCTTTCATATATAGAATCCTGAAATACTACATTCACAGTCAACATTTATTATAATCTCTTCAATTCATTACCTACCTCACGTCTTTATGGTTTCTGCTCTGCAGTACTCTATTCTAGTGGCATAGTGAAACAATCTAGTAAAATACTGTGTTCTTGAACCTCTGTCCTTGAGTTAGAGGTTACCCAGGTTCTTACGTATAATATCATTTTGCTCATATATTTGTTTTTTGGGGGGCCAAACTAAACTGTGATCAAGATTTACTTCTGGCTCTCTGTTCAGGGATCACTACTGATGAAACTTGGGGGGACCATATATGGTATGGTACCTGGGATTAAACCTTGGTAGGTTATATACAAGGGAAGAGCCTCCTTACCTTCTCTTGGGCCCTACCTGCTCTTATTATTCCTGCTTCCTCATGATCTTTTTCTTTTGTCTTTCAATTCCTTTCTAATTCCCTCTATTCTTTACATTATGCATAGTCTTTTTATTTATACAGTTATCAAGACACACACTTGAAAGATAGTCTCATATTCCTTCCCTCCTGCCCCCATTGTTCCTTTCAAGATCTCTTAACTCTCTGCTTTCATTTTCCATTTTGTGTCTTAGTTCAGGTTTACATTCATTTGCAACTGGCCTACTGCTACAGACAGTCCCCATGGAATTTCTCCCTTTGTCTCTGCCTCTTTTCAACTCTACCTCCATACTTTTTCAGAATATTTCTAAAAACAAATTCTATACACATACATCCCATTACTAAAACCTTCAATGACATTTTGTCACTTTGACAGAAATATCTCAACCCCTTGATATACCATTCAAGTGTGCTCCTCATCCATCCTGAAACACCTTTTTGCTCTGTACCTATTCCCTAATACCAGTCATGCCAGACTTCTTTTAATTCTCCAAATTTCTGACATCTTACATCTCCTTTTTTGACTTTGGTGAACCTGAGAACCCATCTCTTATTATAACTCAACACTTCCTACCAAATGTCTTATGATTCATTTTATCATGCCTCATTAAAGATACATAACAGATATTCAAAAACCTGACCCTTAAATTTTTTTTGGGGGGGGTCACACCCGTGACGCTCAGGGGTTACTCCTGGCTATTCGCTCAGAAGTCGCTCCTGGCAGGCCCGGGGGACCATATGGGGAACCGGGGGATCGAACCGCGGTCCGTCCTAGGTTAGCGCAGGCACCTTATCTCCAGCGCCACCGCCCGGCCCCTGACCCCTAAATTTTTATTGAGTAAAATGCATTGTGTGAGAGATTTTATTATTTATTTGTTAAGTGATGAATTCCCATAGAACTAAAAGATGTTGGGCACATGATCTGGCAGTTACTAATACTCTCAAAAGAAGCAAACACTGATTACAGTGTTAGATGTGATATTAATAAGGAAAAGGCTAAGCACTCAGAAAAATGGAAGACCAGCCCTCAAATTTAAAACATTAATGTATAATGATAATCCCCAAAGAAAAGCATCTACTTTGGCAAATGTTTCCAAATTTGGACTAGCTGATGGATAGCCGGGGAGTGACTGCTGAGATGAGATATGATACTGTCCACTCAGAAGAGGGGCAGCCCACAGTGAATTATGGGTTCTAATTCCACCTGGGACCACGAGTAAATAACAAAGTGCCAGAGTGAGACTCCAGATGGTTTGTGTAGTGAGTGTGACCAGAACTCCGCTGAGGAATCAGAGTTGGTAATTCAAACCGGTCTTGCCTTTTTATACTGTAGCAATTCACAAACTTCCTGCTCAATGGGTGTGCTGGTGACCCCGCCCCTTTTGCAAAAACAGAAATCAGAATCCTATCATACTGACAACTGGATCCCATGTCTCATCCTGGTTACTTCTGGGAAAGTGATATTATTTCAGGGATAACTCAGGCTCAACTGAGTATTCACCTGTCAGCTTATCCTGTTTATTGCAAATTGAACTTCCTAGATTCCAAGAGGCAGAAGTGGACTAAGACAGAGAGGAAATAACGTATGCTACACTCTATCTGTATAACTCATTAAACCTTACCAAACAACTTTTCTGGGTCTACCTTGATAGAACAATAATGTGGTCATGTTCCCAGAATGTGGAAGACCTCCAGGGCTCTCCAGTCTTGAGTCCCAGCCTACTTCCTCCTTTACAATGTACAACTTACTTAAAGCACTTGGAATAGCAAGGTGAGATGAGACTACTCCCACTTCTCAGAGTAGAAAAAGCCTGCAGTGCATGTTTAATAACCTGAAGGAGGTCATAGAATAGGAGACAGCAGCAACTTGAGCCAGGAGGGAGGGTTCAGCAGCTGACTAAAACCTGGGTCAGAGGGAGTAATGAACTACTTAAAGGCAAAAGCCAAGATAGACTTCACCAGCTTCAGATATGGATATGTCTAAAAAAGTATTTTTGATTTCACCTTCTCTGGTTATTCTTACTGTTAAAGTTTTCCTGGTTTGCTCTTGGCCTTCCACTTACCCTTGGTGCTTTTGAAGTCACTAATCTGTGTCCTCAGTCCTTACATGGGATCACAAGCGGACAGAATGAGAAGGTAGCCTGGGTGTATGTGGACAGGTGGGTGGGTAGAATCAAGATCTGACTATTGGCATCACACAAGCTGGGAAAATATTTTAAGCCATCTTTAAGTCCCCATACATATTGTTATTTGGAGAAATACAGGTATTTTAATGGTCCTCTTCTCACTACCATATTTGGGATCAGAAGGAAATTCTTTTCATCATTATTATCATTAAGCATCTTCCCTACCCTTTTACAGATCCTCTTTCTCTTTCCTTCCCTCCCTTATCTCCAGTCTCTCTTTGGTTATCTTTGGTTTTAGGTCGCATTCTGCTCTGCTCAAATATTACAATACTCAGGAGACCTTCTGTAGTGCTGGTGAATGAACTCGGGTCAGTTGCTTGCAAAGCAAGAGACTTACCCACTGTACTATCTCTCTGGCCCCTAAATCATGTTAATTCCTAACAATTCCTGTGAGCAACTTGAAAGTAGAATGACTTGAAAGTGAGCAACTTGAAAGTAGAATGCATCTTAGTAGATATCTCAAGTGATTCTTTCTAGGATCTAGGCCCCATCTGCTTTCCTGATTTAGCAGGATAAATAATGCAGGGATAAAGAGTGTGTTATCCTACAGGTAAATTAGTAGTCCCTGAGTGTCTATCAGTACCAGGAAGAGATTAGTCCTGGAGGGTCATTGATTCCTCAGATAGCCCAAGGACTTATTTTTTTCTCTTGCTGAATTAGTGGGAAGAGGTTGCTATCAGAAGCAAAATGCCACATTGCACGCCCACTGAAGTCTGGGCTCAAGGGAAAGGAAAAGGATTGCCAGACTGTTCGTTGTTCCAATCCACTCCTGGACCTTAAGCTGTCTTGAACAGAGTTGCCAAACAGCTTGAGAGAGACTGGCCTTTCGGTGGGTGTGGGCAGGGGAGGGGAAGGGGAGAGAAGCAGTTGGCTCTCCATCTCTCATTACTCGCTCAGAAGCAGCTTCATCCCTTGAGGCACGGCAGCACTGGTCTACATTGCATGGTAAGTCCAATACTACCTTGTTGTGTGAACATGCCAATATGACCAAGTGTATGTGTATATATAGCATAAACATGCATATATATGTATATAAATGCAAAGGAAGCATAGTTTAAACTTATTTGGGGCTTTTCAATCTTCTCACTTGTTATTTTGGTTGGGGATTTTGAAAATTAAATCAAAACGAGTGCTAACGTCTGGGCAGGGAATGATCACATTGTGGAAGAATGATACTATCTCTGTGGCTTTCTGGCTGGTGTTCTGGGTGTATACCAGGAGGCGTATATGATTGGTAGGTGAGCATTTAGACATCTGGCAGTCATCAAACACTGTGGGAAGAAGGTCCAATGCTTAGCCTACTGGAGTGTGCATTTCAGTTCTAATGCCTCATTTCACCTTTGCAAGTCCTCTCATTTCCTCAGACCTAAGTTGCCCAAGTGTGATAAGGGTGTCGGTCATTGGGGCCAGTCCAATTGTTTCAGGGCCTGGACAACTGAAACAATTCAGCTGAGTGAGTAGATGTCAAAGCCAGGAGAAAAATTCAACCACTGCTTCCCCATTATGTCAGCATTTCTATCCTTCCCAGGCCACCTTGGGTAGTTGGTGGTAAGAAAGGGGAACTACTCATGCCCACAGTGCAGGTCACTGTGGTTTCACCTCTTGTGTGGGCTCTGACAGCCATACACAAGAGATGTGTAGGAACAATTACAGCTACTTACCACTTTTTCCAGGGTGTGAGGCTGTTATTGGTAATGGTCATTTGAAAGCATGGGCAGAGAAAAGGGATAGAGACAGGGAGTTCTGTTAGGACCATGAAGAGCTAGCAGAGATTTGGTTCCTCGAATGTCTTTTCAGGCATCCTTCTTCATTCACTCTTAAACACAAAGAGCTCTGTCTGGGACCCTGGCAGGACAGCAAGTTTTTTCAGGATGACCACAGTGATCTAAGATGATTTAGGACTTATTGCTGGAAAAGCACACGCCCAGAGTGTGGCTTGGTGCTTTCTGGACTGGATTATGGTTTCCAGCCTTTGGAAGGCTCAGATGATGGTGAAGATCACGCCTTAGATATTCAGAGGGTGTGGGAGAGCTCTGAAGTCCACACCCTCTCAGTGCTACTACTTTTTTTTTTTTAATTTTTGGTTTTTATTGGAGTTTCTTTTTCAGGCGAGTGCCTTCCAAACTATGCTCAGGGGCCAGGGGCCACTCCCAAAATTCTCAGCCAACCAGAACAAACTGTTTGAAGTTTGGCCCAGTACTGCAATGCTTCTTTAGTCCACATTAAGGGTGCTACCTAGGAAGATTTTGGGGTCACCATAATTATACCTGGTGGATTGTGAGAGCCCTCAATGTTGCTTTCTATGAAGAATGAAATATTCAGCAATAATGCTTACACATGCTCGTAAAATTTAATAAATTTAAATATTACATAACTTTATGTTGTTATTATTAATAATGGTTAATTGTGAAATACTAAAGGCTTACCTTACATGATGCAAGTTATTTAATATGGTAGCAGTTTTAGGCATACTTTATTACTAATCTTATCTGAAGGTAGAAATTAAGGCACTTGCCCACGGTCTCACTGTCTGCAAGGGGAAGAGTTGAGATCAAAATCATGAGGTGACTTTGTGAGTACCATGTCAGTTTTTTTTCTCTGCAAAGCAAAAGTAAGATTCAGCATAAAGTCTTACAGAACAGCAACCCCTTATTTCTTTGTCTCATTTTTTACCCCCAAGATAGCCAATGTAATTATTGTTTTATTTAATTTTACATTTTATATTTATAAATTTTGTAGGAAGACTGTTGAGTTCAATTTTTTTTTTTTTTGGTTTTTTTGGTCACACCTGGCAGTACTCAGGGGTTACTCCTGGCTCCATGCTCAGAAATTGCTCCTGGCAGGTACGGGGGACCACATGGGGCACCGGGATTCGAACAGATGACCTTTTGCATGAAAGGCAAACGCCTTACCTCCATGCTATCTCACAGGCCCCTGTTGAGTTCAATTTTATGTCATCTCTCAGCATTGTTCTTTGGATAAGAAAAATTTAGCATTCCTGTACCATGATTATGCTCTCCTTCTAAACACATAAATACTTACTCATTCCTTCCCTCTTACAGGCATACTATCATTAATTAGTCAAATTATATTAATAACTTATATGTTGATTAGCAATTATTCAAAGATATGCCAGTCAGATCGCTATCACTCATTATCTTTCTTTGTAACTGTTTGTAAACAAATATTTCTTTTTCTCTTTCATATTGTTATCCGTATAACTAGTGCTAGCTCTTCCCTAGCTTTTATAATAGAGCCATAAAACAGTTGTCAATATGAACAGATATTTCAGACATTTTTTTCCTGGTAGAATTATTCCTCCTAGAGCCATCTGTCTGTCCTTCTCTGTCAGTCAAGATTGTTTATGCTCTGAAACTGATGCGTCACTGGTATCATAGGGTTTATCTGATCATCATCTTGGGAATTTCCTTCATCTGTCTCCTAAATTGAATCTCTGATTTCCTGGATCTCATTTCTTCCTCTTTTTTAATGTCTCCCTTCAGATGAGGAAACCATGTCTTCTAGTAATTTTACAAGAAATAATTTGTAAAACTTCACATAAATGAAAATATCTTTATTCTACTTATATTTTATCTTGCTTTGGATTTAGACTTCTTTATGAGATTAAATTTCCTGTTAAAATTTTAAAATACTTCTGCTCTATCATCCCAATGTTACTTTTAGAAAAGTCTATCTTATTTTTAATTTTTGCATAAGGCTGATATTTTTTCTCTCCAGAAGCTTTTAGGGATTTCTTCTTATCACAGATTTTATGATGATTTATTTTGATGGATTGCAATATTCTAGTTTTTGTTAAAAAGTCCCTTGACTCAAAAATATGCTCTAAATTTTCTTACTGGTCTCTTTCTCTGATCTTTTCTTTAGGTTATCTTATCAGCTGTCAGTCTTCATGATTTATCTTTAAATTTTCTAACTTACTGTTTTCTCTTTTCATGCACTTATTTCTTATATTTTCCAAAGTTCCTTACATTTAATTACATACCACATGCTGCCTCTGAGCTACTTTCCTCCTGAACTCCCTAATCTTTTTTTTTAATTTGATTTAATTTTATTGAAACCATTATGATTTACAAATTCCTTCATAGTTGGGTTTCAAACATACAATGAATCAGAGCCAATCCCAACACAAGTGTCGACCTCTCTGCACCAATGTTCCCAGAGTACATCCCATACCACCACCCTCTGGCCCCCAGCCTGCCAGTATAACAGGCCCATTTAAAGTTTAGATGGTCAGAGTTTGGGTATCTTGTTTCCATTGTTGTTGACTTTGGCTTATATATTTAGTTCTGTCCTTTATTTTTATCTCCACCAAAGCATCTGAGACCACATGTCCCCTAGCCTCCATCTTTGCATGTTTGTTTTTCTCCTCCTCCATTCAGTTTCTTTCCTTCTCTATTCTCAGGGGCCAAAGGTGTTTGAGACAACTCTCATTTAGAACATTGCATTTCTTTTTTTTTGGGGGGGGTCACACCCGGCAGTGCTCAGGGGTTACTCCTGGCTCCATGTTCAGAAATTGCTCCTGGCAGGCACGGGGGACCATATGGGGCACCGGGATTCGAACTAATGACCTTTTTTTTTACTATTGCATTTCTTAATGCACTTATTCTAAATACTACATTATCCTTCTCTGGCTTACTTCATTGAACATAATATACATAATATATTTCATTTAACATAATAATAGCATAATATCTTCCAGTTCCATGCATGTTGTGGCAAATTGTATGATTGCATCATTCCTTACAGCTATGTAGTATTCCATTGTATATATGTACCATGTCTTCATGATCCACTCATCTGTTGTTGGGCTTTAAGGCTGATTCCAAGTCTCAGCTATTGTACTGAGTGCTGTAATGAATAGTAATATACGTATATTGTTTTAGATGAATGCTTTTCTGTACTGGGGATATATATATACACTATCATGCTTTGGGATATATATATATATGTATATATCCCAAACAGTGGATAAGAGTTCCTTTCACACCACAGAAATTGTTCCCAGTATTTTTTATATGTGAAATGATATCTCATTGTTGTCTTTATTTGGATTTCCCTAATAAAAATTGATGCCTCATCTTTTTGTGTGCATCCCTCTCATCAATGACTTAGGTTTATATTTTATATTAATATTATTTATATTTCATAAATGATGGAATTCCTTATGAATTGCATGTCATCCGTGTACAAAGGAAATGCTAATATCAACATCATACCAGTTTCAGGTATGCTACCACCGCAGGGATCCCCTCAATGCTCACTTTTGAAGTTCAGACCCTAAAGAGTTATTGGAACTTGAACATATATTTGAAAGTTCTGAGGGGAATAGCAAAAAGGATCAGTGTTTATTAATCCATGTATTTGACTTAGGGATATTTGGCCAGAATCTGGTTGTTTCATTGTATTTGCAGGCGAAGGAGATTTCTCTTCTCTTGGAGAGGATCATTTTTTTCCCCAAGAGGACTTTTCTAATCTCCTGACTGAAGGATACAAGATTGACTTCCAGTATTCTGGCTGCTAAACAGGGAAAGGTTTCATTCTTTCATGTGGACATATTTTACCATACAAATCCCATTTCTTTCTTTTTGTTCCTACCCCTGTCTTAATCTGATCCAAGAGCTCTCTCAAATTCAAAGTCTTTCCAGAGACTATTTTGTGCCAGTCTGGAAAAGAGGCGATTACTTGGTGTCCTGGATTGGGTTCTGTATTCAACTCCCAATCAGTACTTTTGTTTGCTGGTTCAATGGACATCCAGCCTGCTGAGGTACTTAACAGACTCTAATTCTGTGCCTTTTCAGTGATGTAATAGGTGATTTTATTTTTATCTATTTTGCCTCTACAGTTCCTGTGCTGGCAATTTAGTTACTACCTATTTATCTGTCTTCTCTTTTCTTTTGTTTTTTAAGTAAAAGCAGATTTTATTTGGAGGTACTAAGGAAGGCAAAGGGTAGGGGGAGAGAGAGACACCGAGAGAGAGTAAGGATATGAAAGAATATGAAAGAGTATGGGCTTCTTCAAAAGGGGAGAGTGCCCTGACACACAACCCAGCATCAAAATCTGGAAGTCCATATCTCAAAAGGAGAAGATATAGGCAATACATGTTTGGGTACCATATACCCAGGAAATATATGTGTCTGTTTTCTGTTTTCTAACTATTGCTGATCATTTGTATTATAATCTAATCTTTGTCTTTTGTTCCCTTTGTGTGCTTCTCTCTTTTTAACACACATGCAATGCTGGGGATTGAATCAGGTCAACTGTGGGTGGTCCAGTTCTTCTCTTTTAGATGCTTCTATTGTAAAAACTTAAAGGAGGGAGTATAAAGATATACCTACTTAACTTTCTTTGACCTTCTTCATTCACTTTAAGAAGTCATTCCACCTAAAAGACATAAAAACAGATCAATTTCCCTTACAAAAGTTATTTCGATGCCTCACCAAGATAGCTAATGCATGATTATTGGAAAATATCTCTGATGGTCAGCATTTTTGGAGCCAGGTTCTGCCCAAAGGGTAGGAGTCATACTCCCATTCTCATAGAAAAAAAATGTCCAACAGGAACAGGAAAGGGGGAAATTGCTAGGATGGAAGGTGACACACAGAGTGAATAAATTCTGAATTGTACCAAGTCAGTAGAGGTAGTTTGGTGGCAGTAGTGTGAATAGAGCATTCTACATGGTATGCTTTCTTACAGGGAAGAAAAAGAAATCAGTCTGATAACAAAAAAGCTTCTGAGTTTAAATTCTGAGCTTTCTTGGGAAGATAAGACAAGAAAAACCAAGTAGAAACACATGGCAAATAATCTTCAGAAGATAGGCTATAGACAAGTTTGTAGGGTTGGGTTTTGTTGGCTTTTGAAAGAAGGTAAAGGATTTCATCACTTTATTTCATAGTTGTGACCTTAGGAGTTGGTCATTTAGTGGTATTCATGGAAAGTCTTGAGTATGGGAAAAGATGGGATCTTTCATGTGTTCTCTTATATGCTAAATTAGTGGCAATTAACAATACTTGTTTTATTTTTTTTTTGGTTTTTGGGTCACACCCTTTTAAATAATATATTTATTTAAGCAAATTGATTACAAACATGTTTGTAGTTGGGTTTCTTGATCATGGTATCTCCCCTGCCAGGTATGTATTGTAGCTGGGTTTCTGTCATAAAAAGAACACCCCATTCACAGTGCAACATTTCCACCACCAATGCCCCCATCTCATTCCTCCTCACCCCTGCCTCAAGACAGGAATTCGAGACAGGAATTCTAATTCTCTCACTTATTAACATTGTCATGATAGTTATTGGTGTATTTATTTCTCTAACTGCACTCACCTCTCTTTGTGGTGAGCTTCATATCGTGAGCCTGTCCTTCTAGCTTTCATCTCTATTGTCTCTGGGAATTATTTTAATAATGACTTTTATTTTTCTTAAAAACCATGGATCAGGGGCTGGAGAGGTGGCACTAGAGGTAATTCATCTATCTACCTTGCAAGCACTAGCCTTGCAAATCTAGGATAGACCACGATTCAATCCCCCTGTGTCCCATATTGTCCCCTCAAGCCAGGAGCAATTTCTGAGTGCATAGACAGGAATAACCTGTCTCAGGTTATTCCCCTAAATGTCAAATGAGTATGGCTGAAAAAACAAAAAAACAAAAACAAACAAAAACAAAAAAACCATACATGAGTGAGACTATTATATGTCTCTCTGTCTGACTTATTTGACTCAGCATGATAGTTCCCATGTCCATCCATGTATAGGAAAATTTCATGCATCTCTCCTGATAGCTACATAATATTCCATTGTGTATATGTACCAGTTTCTTTAGCCATTCATCTGTTGAAGGGCATCTTGGTTGTTTCCAGAGTCTGACTTTTGTAACTAGCACTGCAATGAATATAGGTGTGCAATATAGGTGTGTGCACAATATTTGTTTTAAAGGTTTTGCTGACTTTTTTGTTCATAATTTTTATATATTTTTCATTTAAACACCTTGATTACATACATGATTGTGTTTGGGTGTCAGTCATGTAAAGAACACCATCCATCACCAGTGCAACATTCCCATCACCAATGTCCCAAATCTCCCTCCTCCCCACCCAACCCCCAACAGTACTCAAGACAGGTTTTCTATTTCCCTCATACATTCTCACTATTAGGATAGATCACAATGTAGTTATTTCTCTAATTAAATTCATCCCTGTTTGTGGTGATATTTATGAGGTGAGTTGTAACATCCAGCCCTCCTCTCTTTTGTCTCTGAAAATTATTATTGCAAGAATGTCTTTCATTTTTCTTAAAACCCATAGATGAGTGATACCATTCTGCATTTCTCTCTCTCTCTGACTTATTTCACTCAGCATAATAGATTCCATGTACATCCATGTATAGGAAAATTTCATGACTTCATCTCTCCTGACAGCTGCATAATATTCCATTGTGTATATGTACCACTGTTTCTTTAACCATTCGTCTGTTGAAGGGAATCTTGGTTGTTTCCAGAGTCTTGCTTTGGTAAATAGTGCTGCAATGAATATAGGTGTAAGGAAGGGATTTTTGTATTGAATTTTTGTGTTCCTGGGGTATATTCCTAGGATTGGTATAGCTGGATCCTATGGGAGCTCGATTTCCAGTTTCTGGAGCAATGTCCATATCGCTTTCCATAAAGGTTGAACTAGACAGCATAAGAGTTCCTTTGTCTCCACATCCCGGTCAACACTGCTTGCTCTCATTCTTTGTGATGTGTGCCAACCTCTGTGGTGTGATGTGGTACCTCATAGTTGTGTTGATTTACATCTCCCTGATGATTAGTGATGTGGAGCACTTTTTCATGTGACTTTTGGCCATTTGTATTTCTTCTTTGTCAAAGTGTCTGTCCATTCCTTCTCCCCAGTTTTGATGGGATTAGATGTTTATTTTCTTGTAAAGTTCTGTCAGTGTCTTGTATAATTTGGAGATCAACCCCTTATCTGATGGGTATTGGGTGAATAGTTTCTCCCACTCAATGGGTGGCTCTTGTATCCTGGGCACTATTTCCTTTGAGGTGCAGAAGCTTATCAGTTTAATATATTCCCATCTGTTAATCTTTGCTTTCACTAGCTTGGAGAGTGCAGGTTCCTCCTTGAATATGGCTGTAGTCTCAATGTCCTGGAGTGTTTTGCCTACGTGTTGTTCTATATATCTTATGGTTT
>PVKC010011615.1:0-24603 GCA_004027635.1 Crocidura indochinensis
TTTTTTTGGTTTTGTTTTGTTTTGGAATTTTCTTTCTCTTTTTAATTTTATTGAAGACAAAGCTGCAAAGAAAGGACAAGGTGAATTTAGAGTGGAAAGGCAATCACCCATAAACAGAATTCTCAAAGAAATCCTCTTGCTGACACCTTAATTTCGAATGTTCAGTCAAAAAAACATTAAGAAAAATGAAACAAAATACATATACATTTATTTTGTCCCTCAAGCCCCAGATTGTAGTACATTATAACGTTTTTAGCAGTACACAAAGCAATCCAAAGCAACAAAATTTATGCAGCTCCTTTAACAATATCTTTTTTAAATGAGCTCAACTCCTCAAAGAAATCTTCCTTTGTGGGAATGGCCCTGATTCATTGTCACTGTGTACCTTAAATATTATGGTGAAAGATTTGTAATTCACTATGGTCACAATAAAAATTATTAAAAAATAAATAAAAGTGATATGCTGATTCAAAAACATAAAAACAAAAATGTCACTAACAATAAACTAATTTTTAGGCAATTAGAGAAACTAAGGTGAATAATAATCATTAAAAATTCACTTGAAAAGAATACATCAATGATAGTTATATGCTTCTCAAGTAACTCTTCTTGAGTGAATTTTGTTAATAAGGAAGAATCATGATTAAAATATTTGGGATGGTCTTGTAATAAGTTGACTATTTTAAATAAAAGGCAAAGGAAGAAGATAGTGGTTCCAGATTGTTGTCAATAAGCATAAAATTTGTGCTTCCTTTTAGACTTCTGTCTAGGTATAGTAATTGACTCTAAGATTGTGATCTCTATCTTCTTCAACTTTTCCATTTTTTTACCCTATTTTTAAATTTCCACTATTAAAAAAATGCTATGTTTATTTTACCTTTTTTGGGATTGAGGATATACCCAGGTTAGGTTTTCTTCCAGTAGTACTTGATATACCATTGATCACAGGAACTGAATGTAGTCCTTCCTCCTGCAAAAGTATGCATTTTTTAAAAATAATATTTTTGACCACAGTGGATTACAAACCTTTTACAGTAATATTTTAGGTATATAGTGACATTGAATCATAAGCATTCTCATTACCAATGTTGTCTTCCTCCACTCCTATTCCCAGCAGACATCCTATATTGCCCCCTGCCCACAGGTGCTAGTATAAGTGGTCCCTTCTGTGTCTGGCTTGTGGTAGATTGGGTCTTGATTCTGTTCTCGTTGGCTTTGAATTTGGTGTTTAAGTCTGATCATTTTGTATTTCTACTCAATGTTCATACAACTGTTTGGTCTTGGTACCCTCCATAATTTCTCCCTCAATTTGTGAGGCAGAACAAGATGGTTTAAGTTATGGCATTCTGTTAGAAGGAAAGAAAGAAAAACAGAGGAAAATAGTGGGGAGGCAAAAAATCAAATAAGCAAAAAATCAGGAGGAGTCCTTCTAGACTAGAGGCTATAAATTTCAATTTAAGAGAATAAAGGGAAAAAGAAAGAAAAACATAACAAGAATACAAAAACATCAAACAAACAAACAAAAAAATAATGAAAAGCAATAAGCACCACAGCAATAAAGACAACAACCAAACAATAACCATGGTCCTGAGATAAAAACAAAACAAAGCACAAAGCAACAAGCAAAAAACATGCAACAACAAAATAACAAGATTAATTTGTGCTTTTTTTGCATAGGTACAGTAAATATTGGGGAGATTAGAAAGGGAATTCCCTTGGCCTAAGAGATACAGGTTTTTTCCATCCTTGAAGTATACTGTCATGGGAATAACTACAGGCTCCGTACATACTCTAATTCTCTCCCCTAGGTCCTTTTGTGATGTACAGAATGGAGCCAAGGATGGAGTCTTTCTTTATGGTTCCAAAAGTACTGTTCCATCTATTGCTTTAATCAGTCTTCTGTATTTGGTGGTCTTGGTTTTTGCACCGATCCTAGGGTGAAACTTAGAATCGTCTTTCATTTTTTCCAGAAGCTCTGCTCAGTTGCAGTTGTCTCAGTCAGGCATCTGGAATTAGAGATCTTAGTTGTTTTACAGGTCATAGGTCAAAGCCTAGATGCAGGTCTATTTTTATTGGTCCTGGGATAAGTTCTGCCCAGTCATGGTTGCCACAGTCAGTCTTCTGTAGTTAGTGATCTTGTTTTTTGCACTGATCAAAGGATGAAATATTTTCTGATTTCATCTTATCATTAGGTGGTGAGCTAAGACAACCTGCTCTTAGACCAAGTTGTTGCCATTTCCTCATTGTTAGGATATCATATCAAAACTGGCATTTTTTGGTGTCAGAGCAGTATTAAGAATGTCCAGGGGTATTTGTTTCTTGGAACTGTTGCAGAGAACCATGACAGATGTATGTCTGAGATCTAGGGTTCGGGGTTGGAAGGCTGCTGTCTAATCACATGGAGTTTAAGTTGGGACCACATGGCATATATGTTCAAGGTGGGAGGTGCCCCTGTATTGTAAAATGTATGAGTTCTTATCCCTAGTAGATAAGAGCTTGTTAATATACATAAAATTTCCCCTTTTTTATTATGCCTTTCAAAAAAGAAATGGTGAAAGTGAGAGTGTCAGGCTCCATCATCTTTGTGCCCTGGTTTTGACTTGAGCTTTAATCCCGGGCAAGACTTTTTCTTGTAGGTTTTTGCACCAAGCAGAACCAAAACAGGTGATGTTAAGGAGGAGAAGAAAACAAAAACAAGAAAGGAAAAATAAATATAAATGAGTTTAAAAAAGTAATTTAGGGAATAACGTGATACAGGAGAATACATTTAGGGATAAACAGGTTAAGAGGTATTATTATAGAGGTCTTAAACTTATAAAGGAAATATAGGCTTTCTCATTGTCTTTTGAGATATTCTTGTGAAGGGTGGGATTTAGGGCACATTTTCATCACACACCCCAGTCTTCTTGAGATTGAGAAATGATTTGCAACAGAAAGGGCTTGGGTATAGTTCTTACACTGGGGTTCTTTCTGGAGCTGAGTTCAGTATCAAACAACAGTCCAAATTTGGGGGGGGGTGAGAAGGAGGGTCACAGAGCCTGAGTCAGCAGAGCTATTGGTTGTAGTATCTTGCTGGGGGATGACTTGTGGGGTTGAGTGAGTGTCCCTTTGCTTGGGAGGTGGGTGATGGCTTATTGGGGCAGGGGGTCGGTCTTGATACCAAATGGCTTAAAAACTGAGGGTAAAGAGCATTAGTAAGGTTCTTATATAAAAAAACCCTGATCCTTAAATTTTTACTTTTTAAATTAAGGAAAAAATAATTTAACTCTTTGTGATTTACACATTTACTCATTCACAGTTGGATTTAAACATACAGTGTTTCAGCACCAATTTCATCACCAATGTCAACTTCCCTCTACCAATGTTCCCAGAGTTCCTCCTATGCCATCATACCCTGCTTCAGCATGCCTGCATAACAGGCCTATTTTTAAATTTGGTTCTTAATGTTTGAGTTTCATAAGTCCATTGTTATTGATTCTGGTTTAGGTATGTAGTTCTGTCTTTTTATTTGTTTGGCTTTGGTCCATACCCTGCAGTGTTCAGGGGTTACTCCTAGCTCTGTGCTCAAGGGTCACTCTTTGTCGTGCATAGGAAATGACATGGGATAAAACCCAGTTCAGCTGCATACAAGGTAAATACTCTAACCATTATTCTGTTGCTCTGACCCAAGTTCTATCCTTTTTTTGAATCACTAATGCACCTGAGACCCATTGGATCCTGTGTCCTGTCATTTAATATTTTCTTTCTCCTTCACTCAGCTTCTTTCTTTCTCACTATATTCTGAGACATAAAGTGCTTTTGACAAGTGTCATTTAAGCTATTGCATTTCTTCATGCAGATACCACTAGATATTAATGATATCATCTTGTTTTTATTCTTCTTCTTCTTCTGGCTGACTTTATTTAACATAATATATTCGTTTCATACATGTTCATCATGTATGCATCATTCCTTATAGTTATAAAATATTCCATTGCCTATATGCACTGCATTACCATGATCCACTAGTCTGTGTGTGTATATATATATATATATATATATATACACATATATATGTGTATATATACACATAAAGAATATATATATTCTTTATTTCTTTATTCAGAAGTCGCTCTTTCTAGACTTACACTTTTCTTTTAAATATTGTTTAATTTTGTTAACTTTATTGATTCACATTCATTATTCACAGAAACTGACTGTTCACATACAAAATCATATTTATTAGACAAACATCTCCACTTTATAAATCAAATGTCTCTGGAATATAATTTTTATAGTATCTCCATTATTTTCACTCAGCAAGACCCAGCATGGTTTTGGGTCTGTTTCATCTAGTGGATAAAATGGTCATATTTTCCACCATTGTTTCATACATATACAGATCCTTAACTTTTCTGACCTCACATTCTATTAATGGCCCTCATTCTAAGGCTGATATCATTTTATCCCCAGTATTCTCCATACAAAGCCATTTTTTTGATCTTTCCAATCAACATTATCGCTTCAATGTTTGTTCCAATGGTTGTTCCCTAGAAACAGCTCAAGAAATATTATTTTCATATCCCTTAGTTATCACTAAACAGTTCTCAAATTGTCTTGTGTAACAATACTCTATGTATTGTTCTTATTCCTGTCTGTTCTTATTCCTTTACTATTCTTTTCATAACTCTGTCACCATCATTTGGAGCTGGTATTTGTTTACCTTTTTTATTTAGCATAAAATCTCCATGAAATTGAGGCTTGCGTATTTTGTACTCTTTTATCTCCTGGTATACAAACCACTAATATCCAAATAATTAGTGAAATTACAAAGGTTTGAATAAGCAAATGACAGTCCTTGTAAGAATATAATGTAGATATAGTTCAATAATAGAGAATGAAGTAATTCTATATTTTACTTTATTTGAATGAAATTACATGTGTCCTTAAATACCTAAATATGCAAGGAATTTTAAACCTTGTTTTAGTATAATTGTTCAGGAAACCAAATCAATATGCATGATAGTTGCTATATACTTTTCTATACATAATTTGCCTGATGGATAAGAATAATATTCCTGGGATGGTATGTTTATTTTTATTTCAATTCATCCTACTTATTAAGATAATCTAGAAAATATAGCTATTAAGTCAGTAGTGATGAAAATTAGAAGAACAGGAACAAACCTGGATAGAGTAAATTTAAAAACATAACTGCAAGCAAACACTAGAGTTAGTTTTATTTGTACCAGATTCAAAACAAAGAGGGAACACAAATCAGCTTGAGATTTATTTTTTAACTGTATTTTTTCTTTATTTAAACATCTTGATTACATATATGATTGTGATTAGGTTTCAGTCGTGTAAAGAACACCCCCTTCACCAATCCAACATTCCCACCACCAATGTACCAAATCTCCCTCCATCCCACCCCACCTCCAGACAGGCTTTCCAGTTCCCTCATTTATTCACATGATTATGGTAGTTTTCTGTGTAGTTATTTCTATAACTGCACTCAACACTCTTTGTGGTGAGCTTCATGAAGTGAGCTGGAAGTTCCAGACCTCCTCTCATTGTCTCTGAAGATTGTTGCAAAACTGACTTTTATTTTTCTTAAAACTCATAGATGAGTGAGACTATTCTGCGTCTCTTTCTCTCCCTCTGACTTATTTCACTCAGCATGATAGATTCCATGTACATTCATGTATAGGAAAATTTCATGTCTTCATCTCTCCTGATGGCTGTATAATATTCCATTGTGTATATGTACCACAGTTTCTTTTTTGTTTTGTTTTGGTTTGTTTTGTTTTTTGGGGTCACACCCAATGACGCTCAGGGGTTACTCCTGGCTATTCGCTCAGAAGTCGCTCCTGGCAGGCACGGGGGACCATATGGGAACCGGGGGATCTAACCATGGTTGGAAGGGTTAGCGCAGGCACCTTATCTCCAGCGCCACCACCCGGCCCCTTACCACAGTTTCTTTAGCCATTCGTCTGTTGAAGGGCATCTTGGCTGTTTCCAGAGCCTGGCTATTGTGAATAATGCTGCAATATATATAGGTGTGAGAAAGGGGTTTTTGTATTGTATTCTTGTGTGCTTGAGACTTAGAGATCGAAATAAAACAAGCTTGTACAAAGAGAAGGGCTATTTTTGATGTTGAAATGTGAGTAGCTCACTGTGCTGATCAATTTCTGCAAAAATGTCCCTATTCTATATTTACTAACAAGAAGACTAAAGTGAAACATCAGAGAATGCTCTACTTCAGGCAAAATACTTAGAGTTATCAAGATATACCTAGCAGGTTAATTTTTAGCATTTTTCTTTTTAAAGCTATTTATATTTTCATTTATTGCATATTCTTTTAATATCTCTATGAGTTCCCCCTTGGGAGTTATTAATTAACTTTTATCTCCATTGTACAACATGGCATTTATAACAATTTGAGAACAGAGAAATTAATTTTAAAATTATTTTAGGTACAACTTGGTAAAACCTGAAAAATAATGGTGCTTATTGAAGTATGAATGAATGACCTAGCAAGGTTAGTTTCAGTTTAATGGTAAGTCAATTGTGATAATAATATAATAATTTGAATAAAGCTCAAGTATGAACGTTATTTTGTGCTGTATATTATCATAAGCCTGTTTGTCTGAAGAAAAGCTCTGCTCCTAAAAGTGAGGATATTAAAGTGATAGGACATTTTAGATTTTTGTTTTGATTTTTTTTGTCAGACCTGGCAGTGCTCAGTGTCCATACCTCCCTCTATATTGGAGTTTATCAACTCTCACATTGTTCAAGAGATCAAGTGGGACTGTGCCTCCTGTATGAAAAGCATATTCTGAGCCCATTGAGTTCTAATATTGGGCACTAATGTCATTGAACTCTTTCTTAATTTAATTTAATTTTTATGGTGGGGTGCTTTATACCCTCTGGTGTGCAGGGCCTATTTTTAGCTTCATATCTAGGAGTGAGCCCTGGCAGTACTTGGAATTCAGGTATTTGAACCTGGTTCAATTGACTACAAAAAAAATTACTCAACTCGTTTTATTCTCTCTAACCTGTAATGTGGTCTATCATCATAGTACAGTTCATTGTGGTAAAGCTAATGTTTAAATGAACAAGTATAATTTTTCATCTTCCTGAATTCTTGAAAACTCTAACAGATTCTAGTTGCTGGGGCTACTCCCACAATTTCTGTCGTTGGGCTTAAGAATTGTTTCTGAACATTATCCTAATTCTATCTACCCACTACCTAGCCCAAATTTTGATTATATTTGTTATTCATTTTTAATATATGCTTTTATTCGGGGTCATTTGAGATAAGGTAAGATGCCTATCCTGACTTTATATAACTCATTAATAGAAATAATTGAGGGGCCGGGCGATGGCGCTGGAGATAAGGTGCCTGCGCTAACCTAGGACGGATCGATTGCGGTTCGATCCCCCGGTTCCCCATATGGTCCCCCGTGCCTGCCAGGAGCGACTTCTGAGCGAATAGCCAGGAGTAACCCCTGAGCGTCACCGGGTGTGGCCCAAAAACCAAAAAAAAAAAAAAGAAATAATTAAAATATAAGACTTTTAGGTACTTAAGTGCTACTTTCTTGGGAAGTCTTGTGACCTTGATCTAGTCTTCACCAATCTACAAGTTGAATGGTGTTTCCACATCAAGCTGCTTAGTGCCAGAGTCTTGCATAGCTTAGGGTCAGACTGTCATTTTAGGCTCCCTGAGAATTCTTTATGAGGCCCTGTGTGGCACTAGTCAAATGAACATTTAGGCATCCTAATCAATGTGCTACTCTAGGTCATTTCTGATTCTCTGTACCTGCTCCCTTTTATTGCTGTGATAGACACTGTGGTTTAATGCATTTAAAAGTCAAGTCACATTCAGCAAAACTCAGCTCTGATTCTCATCAGGAAGATGACCTTGTAAAATTATTTAACCTTTCTGATCTATAGCCTATAAATAGGAATAATATTCCTTCCTCTAAAGGTTCCATGAATGCCAAAGAAGATAAGATTATATTCAATCAAGGTTCCTGAGTAGCTGTCCCTGATTTCTTAGTTCTTATGGTCAGTAAATTTTACCTGAAATAATAAACTAGAAGTTCAGAAACAAAGAGTTTGCTGAGTTTACAAATTGGGATGATATTCCTGACTGGATCATTATGTATTTTATTAAAAGCTATAATTTATTAGTAATATTTGGCATTATATATTTCCTTAGGGAAATGTAAATGATGATGCTATTTTTATCAACACTTTTGTGTATTATCATTGTTTATTTCACACTTCAAACTATAGTTAACTAAATTTAGAATGCATAGTAACTAAAATAGGAATACATTTATGACTAAAAGGCCTCCAAAGCATTTTTTAGAATTGAAAGGTGTTAATCTACCTGTATACTACTTATACTGTGTATAAGTCATGAAAATTACTTATCAATTAATATATCACAAAACATTTTAGAATATATAAATCTAATTTCCTTTCATTCTGAATAGATTATATTTCTATTTGAATAGTCTATGTCTATGCATATATTTGAATACTATTTGTTGATTTGCACTTGAAATTTTCCAAGTACAGAGTGGCAATGTCGGTATATTTTTATTCAGTCAATCCCCTATTCTTGCTTACAGTTTCAGTTCCTGAGGCTATTAAGGTTATAAAATGCTTTGACCTTCATAAAATGTACAGTGATTTCTTTTGAGGCCCAAATCATTAATGATGAGGCAAAATGCAAAATCATTATCTGAGGGTAGTATCTCTTTTGCCACAGAAGCTATTTAAATGATCCTAATTGAAAGGCAAATCTATAGTAAAGATAATAAAGAATTTTCTCTAGCAGTTGAAATACTGAACAAATTGCTTTTCCTCCAATGATGGAAGGGCAACTGGGTGACAAAAAATGATGATACAGCTTCACTATATTCCACCTCTTTGACATGGGTAATTGATGATCTTTACATCCAGAAATCTAAAGTAGTTGCGATTTTGTAGTGAAAATTTTCACTCTGGAAATAAGTCAGTGGTCACTATCTTTTTTTTGCTCTTGTTTCAGCCCCAAAGACCTTTTACAGGAAATCAGTGCTTCATTCAGAGTTCCAATCACATTTTCATTCAGCTGGTCATGACAACTCATAATTGTGTTGGTAGAAAATTGATCACTGACAATGAAAGAAAATGTCATCTATGTGAAAACTAGGTTATAAAGACAGTTTATCTAAACAAGCAGAGTGTCCATTTGTGTAAAACCCATAGTGATATCTCTAGAAAGAACACCTGAATGTTTCTCTAGAAAATCCATATGTTTATCTCATCCTACATATGAAAATTGTTACTAAGAAATACATGTTTTGAGAATTTGAAAGTTGATCTAGATTAGATTTTATTCTATTCTTTGAAGCCAAGCCGATAGCTCAAAATGTTTAAGTTTTTGCTTTGTATTGTGAGGGTTCTGAATTTGTTTCCTGACATTGAACACAGAAAACATTCCTGCTCTAGTGATTAAACGAAAGATAGTACTGAACATCAACAGGTGTAGCCATATTTCTCCATAGATTTCTCCATGAACACTCAAAACCCATATTTGTGACTGTAAGTGTAGTATTTATTTAAATGATATATCTTGGAATACTATTGCATATTAAAATCATACATATATACATTCATATATGTGGTGTGTGTGTGAATGTATTAGAAAGACAATGCCCTCATTTGAAAGCATATAGAGACCAGGGAGTTAAAATAAGGGTTAATTCTTTTTGCCTTGTATGTGACTGACTCTGGCATTGATTGTATCTGGATAACCAGAAGTGAACCCGAATAGAGTCAGAAATAAGTCCTGAATATTGCTGGCTGTTACCTCAAACTAAAGTAAATAAAGGAATTAAAATGTATTTTTTTAAAAGTCACCAAATATATGGGCTTTCTTTTTTAATTTCTCAACTATGTTTCTTTAATTATAAATCTTTATTTAAGCACCACGATTACAAGCAAGTTTGTAGTTGGGTTTCAGTTATAAACAGAATACCCCCTTCACTAGTGCTTTCTTCAGTTCACAGAGAATAGCCTCAAACCTCTAAATGCTGTGTGAACAATGGGCTGGATGGATTCATTTTTAATAATTCATAAAGTTGTTGTTTGCTCATTGGCATGAGGAGCAACTGTCTTTCTTTGTAACTAGCTTGATAATACTTCAGGTTACACATAATGTAAAATACTTAGAATTGAATCATATGTTCAGGCTAGAAACCAAAACTTACATTAACTATCTGTATAGTTATAATATTATTAAAGCACTTTCTCATAGGAATCGGACATTATTATATCATATACATTATGTTACATAATGTAAACATAACATAAAGAATGAGAAAATAAACATGTTTCTGGTGTGACTTAGTCTCTGTCTATGATACTTAGATATATGTCTTCTTTACCCTATTTGTAATTTTTTAGTCATACTAGATTATTTACTGGAAACATTTCAAGGTTTTATATAAAGTTATATTATATTGATAAATAAGAAAGTCTAGCAAGTACAGTTTATTAAGCAAAATTACAGAAATATTATGACACAATATTGAGAACTATAAAATTGAGAGACATCAGTCATATCAATAAGTGTGAATGAACTGAACTTGTTAAAATAATGTAATTTTCAGTTTGGCTTAAAAATAAATAACCAAACATATGCTATATATAAGAAAAAAATTAAAATGACACAGAAAAACAAACTACAAAAGACAAAAGTTTATATTAGACACACAAAAACAGTAGGGAAAGATATTAAATTTATTTGTATAATAAAGAAGTACTGTTCCATTTCTCAGGGACTAAGAAAATATTAAGAAATATTCAAGCAAATATAAATAATACATCTATCAAATTCATGTGATTTTTTTTTTAGTATTATAGGCCATATTCGTGAAGGTGATATAAAACTTTGTGCATGAAATTATGGAGTCAAAATGGCAAAAATGGAGCAAAGTAAAAAAAAATGTCTTTCGAATACAAAACTGCTTTGTGGAAAAAGGGACTATTATTTATTTATTTATTTATTTATTTATTTATTTATTTATTTATTTATTTATTTATTGTGGAGGGTAAGTGGGTATATACCTGACAATGCTCAGGGGCTAGTTCTTGCTATATTCTCAAGATTTGTTCCCAATGGAGCTTAAAGTTGTTTTTTTTTTTGGGGGGGGGTCACACCCGGCAGTGCTCAGGGGTTACTCCTGTCTCCATGCTCAGAAATTGCTCCTGGCGGGCACGGGGGACCATATGGGGCACCGGGATTCGAACCGATGATCTTTTGCATGAAAGGCAAACGCCTTACCTCCATGCTATCTCCCGGGCCCCGGAGCTTAAAGTTTTATTACATGTTAAGGATTGGACCAAGTCTGACTGATTACTGTTAGTAATGTCTATTTATAAAGGTGTCTCGCCGGACAAAATAAAACAGGAGTTGGAAGAGTAGATAGAGATCTACTTCCCACCACTGAGTAAGAGAAAGGATAAAGAATGAAAATTGACACCGATGTCCAGGAAGTTACAGGCTTTGCATGAGATTTGCAGTGCTGAAATCAGATACGGTAGATATGTAGTAGGTAGGACCAGTAGAGTTGCAATGCTAAGTCTGAAGCTGATTCATTCATACTGTCATCCCATTACTAACATACCAATTTAGATGCCAATGTGTATTTAAAATCATGTAAGAGAGCTTAGTAAACTTGACAATCACAATGGTCTCACCAAGAGATGATGTCTTCATTTATATTTACTTATTTATTTTCTTCTTTTCTTTTCTTATGTGTACTGCCACATTTCTATCTCAAAACCATGGCCTTTATACGGTACTTTTTTTTTTTTCTTTTGAATGCTCACTGGTTATTTGTTTCTCAAACCAAGGATGAAAGCCACCCTTTCCCGGAGTATTTGATTCCTTTATTTATTTTTTATCTTTTTTTTTCTATTTTTCCCCTCTCTTTTTCAAACAAAACCACATAACTTGAACTAACTACCCCCGCCTCCCAAGTAGGGGGGAAAAAGGGGGTAACCAAGACCAAACAGGTGTAAGACCACTAAGTAGTAAGCTAGACACAAAAAGGACCACTTGCTTTAGCAACCCCAGGGGTTAGGGAAGAGGATATGGAAAGTATAAATTATATTTATATTATAATTATAATTAGAGGTGGATAGAATCCTTTACAAGGATATAATTGTGTCTATTCTATTAAAGAGCTCATGGTCAGGGTCTGGAGAACTAGCATAACAGGTAGGGCATTTGTATTGCACAAGGCCAATTTGAGTTCAATTTCCTGCATCCCATATGGCTCCCCAAGTGCTGCCAAGAGAAATTCTCAAGTATAGAGCCAGGAGAGGGATCTGAGCATTACCAGATGTGGCACAAACAAATAAACAAAAACACACAACATGCCTATATATTTATATATAGGGCAAAACTGGGTGATACATACTTTCATTATGTTATAAACTCATTCATATAGAATCAGCTAGATTTCACATAAAGAATGAATAGAGAAGGAAATTGATAACATAAATACTTTAACAAGTAAAAATGAAACAATGAAAAATTTAAATACCAACTCGGGGAAATGTACAAATAAAGACAGAGTAGGGAATTTTAAAGATAAAAGCAGAAGATAATAAGATTAAAGAAAATTCAATGTGTGTGCATATGCATGAGGACTGTGTCAAGGTTGTTCTATGAGAATGGAGCAGTGTCTGTTTTCAGACTATAGGAACTCAGGTATCCCTAGGATATTAGAAAAGTGTACATATACATAGTTATAAATATACATAGTTCTGTAATTAATCATTTTTATAGCTTAAAAATTGGTATGTATGAGTTACTTAATATATAAAGTGATAAGACTGTCCAAAGTCAAAGAAGAATAAAATAGAAACTTGTAGCTGTCACACTGATAATATGACTAAGGTTTTTTATGTTTTAATATGCTGTGTCTGGGATAGTCAAAATTCCAGTGACAATAGAACAAAAGTATGCTATATGTTGTCTATCTTAGATTTCTTTATTTATTATTATTTTTTTATGGACAGTGCTCATGTATTACTCCTGTACCTGTGTTCAGGAATCACTCCAGACAATACTCAAGAGAACTCTGACAAGTGTCAGGGATTGAATTTGGCAAGTGCCATATTCATTTTCACCTCTCCAGCCCTGTTTAAGTTTAGAATTGCATTGTTACAGACTTCATAATGTCCGTCTGCTGCCCACCACTACCAACACTTTTGGAGGGAAAATAAATATTTCTAGTTTAGAGAAACCGGACCTTTTTAGCTCTGTTCTTATTTTTTCATGAAGCATTCATTATTTTTTTTTGTTTGTTTGCTTTGTTTTTGGGCCACACCCAGTGACGCTCAGGGGTTACTCCTGGCTATGCGCTCAGAAGTCTCCCCTGGCCTGGCAAGGCTAGCGCGGTAAGGCAGGCACCTTACCTTCAGCGCCACCACCCGGCTCCAGCATTCATTATTTTTAAGATCTGGCAGTTTATTTCTTTTTACATCAGATCATTTTGCCGTACAGTTAAAAAGTCGCTCATGATTGAATTTCAATAATACAATGTTCCAACACCCATCCCTTCTCCAGTGCACATTTCTTGCCAACAATATCCCATTTCCTTCTCCACACTGAGCCAGCCTCTGTGGCAGACATTTTCTTTCTCTCTATTCCCTCCCAACTCTTTTCTTTGAAGGCACTGTGGTTTACAGTAAAGTTTCTGCACAGGGTATCAAACATATAATGTTTCCTCTTTTTAGCACCCAGTTCCCCAGAGTGACCATTTCCAACCATCACTGTCATAGTGGACCTTTCTCTGCCCTAAATGTGCTCCCCTACCCTTGTTATAAGCTTTTTTTTTTTTTTAAATAATGGAACAGTCTCCCAAAAGTATTCTTGAGATTTGAAGGTTTCAGGGGTCACACCTGATGACACTCAGGGTTATTCTTGACTCTGCACTCAGAAATTACTCCTGGTAGGCTTGGAGACTAAAGGGGATGCAGGGAATCAAACCTGAATTGACCACGTGAAAGCCGCCTTACCTACAGTGAAATTGCTTCCGGACCTCTTCTGATATGTCTCTAACTATAATTTATTACATCTATTACATTTATTTATTACATTATTACATTTATTATATTTATTACATTACCAAAGAAAACATATATTGAAAAAATAGTGCAGAGGGTTTATATATTAGGACATGAATACTCCAGACTTTCAGAATATCTAGGTATTGACTATCTCAGAATAAATAGTTTGACCTTCTTTAGACACCTTACAGGTAGTCAATTTCTTTTGTTGTTTATATCAACCCTTCTAAAAGGAAAATTGTTACTTCTATAAGAATAGGTTAAATTATGCTTTTAGTCATAAACATAGTTTGTTTTCTAAACTTTATATCATTTAAAACAAATTTACCGTTTTTTTAATGTTTCACATAAATTATAGCCATGCTTCATTCTAATATATTCAATTCTGATTTGCTTCCTTAGAAGATTTAAAAGGTGCCAATGTCTTGTTCAGTTTATCAGAGTGTATTCAACAGTGTGGTTTAGAACACACTTATAAAAATATATCTTACAAAAGATTTATCACTTTGCTTGCATTTTAGCATGTTTCTAGAGCCAGTAACCTATTTCTTTCTTGCTTGATTTTGACAAGTGTAAGTTTAATATTAAATATTAACTCTCCTCCCATAAATATATGAAGTTATTATTTATTTAGGATGCATTTATAATAAAATTGTTTATACAGATTTTCAAATCCTCTGCAATGCTTGCATGAGGGTAATTCTTCCTTATTTGATTTTGTTGTCTTTATCCATAAATATTTTTTTAGTTCACATGTCACTACACGCTCCAAAATAGACTCTCTCACTCCTCTTTCTTCCTTCCTTTATTTTGTATATATACATATGCATATATACACATATATAAACAATATGAATATATTATCTATTTTAAGCTGATATATATGTGCATATATATGCTAATAGATCTCTCTTATTTTCTCTGTTTTGCTGAGAAAGATAACTATATAAGAAAAATTATTTAAATAATTTCCTGTTATTTCACTATATCCCTTCTCATTTAAATATCTTATTATTAAAGTCTCTGTTTTTTTCCTCTGAGGGAGAAAAGTCAAGGCTATGGGCTCAGACCCAGGCTAGCACTTCCGTATCAATTCCTGTATAAGTAAATGATCCTACTCCAATGTGTATAGTTCCTTGAGGGATATTAAGATGATTAAAGCAGAATATACTACAGGCTTTTGTTATTGTTGCTATTGTAAGTTAAGGCCATGTTATTGTATGGAACTTTAAATATTAACTGATCTAAAATATATCTAAATCCTTAAGTTTGGGGCATTGTGAGAGGCTATTTTTGGATTTCTGGCATTTGTTTTATTATCTTACAAAATGAGATGATGTAGAAAAGAATAGTGTGCCCTTTACTAAGTCATTGTGTTTTTAAAAATGATTAAATTCACACCAGACCCCTGAAAATCATTATTGTAATGAGAATAAAATTACTCTGTTCCTGAGTGTCATAGCTACAGCTAATACTCACCTTATTGAAGAAACTCTCTTTATAGACTTCTGAACTAAATTTTTAGGCCAAGGTAGGTGTAGACCCAGAGTGCTACATCAAAACTAAAACCTCATTAAAAAAATTTGAGGCTACTTTGGTATTTGACACTTTTTTTTGACACTATAAAACATTAGGCCAAGGGAATTTACTTTCTAATTTCTCCAATACTCACTGTGCCTATGCAAAAAATAAAAAAAAGGCACAAAACCTTGCCACACCTTTTTTGTTGTTGTTCTCATTGTTATTATTCGGTTGTTGTTTTTTGTTGCTGTTGTACTATTTTGTAGTTATTAGTTATGGTTTATTGTTTGCGTTTTGTTTTGCTTTTGTTATGGTTTTCTTCTTTTAGGTAATAGTAATATTTTATGTGTCTATTATGTCATATTCTAATAACAATATTTTTAATAATTTTATTGTGACCAAAGTGAATAACAAGTCTTTCACAGTAATATTTATGCTAAATATTTAAGGTACAGTCTTGTCTTATCTCCACTCCTGTTCCCAGCATACATCCCATATTTCCTTCCTTTGTTCCCCCTAGACTTCTAGTGTAATTGGTCCCCTCTGTATATAGCTTGTTGTAGACTGGATATAGATTCTGTTGTCGTTGGCTTTGGGTTTGATGTTTAAGTCTGATGGACTGACATGTTTCAAACTCTAAAATATATACTGATAGTTCCTAAGAAGTTATAAACGTTTTATTTCTTTTGATAATGGCAGCACTTAATGAGTGGTGCTCTATATAAGCACTAAGATATACAGATAAAATATTATAATATTATAATGTAATATTATAATTTTTATCAACAGATGTATAGAACCCCTGTCTGTGTATATGTTTGTGTTTTGTGTTGGAAAGAGATAATTATGGTTATGGTGATGATGATTTATTTATTTATTAACCACTAATTAGTTTATGGGAAGTTGGATTAATAAATCTTGGTTACTGTGAATAGTACTGCTATGAACATAGGAACACACATACCATATTAGAATATTTTTCCAGGTACTTGTGGTAGATGATAAGAAGTGGAAGTACAGGATTATAGGGATATTCAATTTACTACTGTTCTGAGAATTATCTATATTGTTTTCATAGAAAATTAACCAGTCAGAGGCCAGATTATTAGAATAGCAGGAAGAGTGCTTGCCTTGCATGCATTTGACATGGGTTTGGTCACCATCATCTCATATGGTTCCCTGAGCACACCAGGAAGGCTTCCTGAGCAAAGCTAGGATTAGCACCTGAGCATCACTGGGTGTGGCTAAAAAATTAAAAAAATATAAATAAAGAAAATTAACAGTTATTTTTGTCAATAATTGCTTTTGTGGCAAAATTTGATACATACTGTTTTTTACTGTACTGCTAATTGTAAATTGGGAAGGCATCATCAATTACTCCTCAAATGTTTTACTCCTTTTTTTTCCAAAATGACCACGGTACAACTAGAATAAAAATGTCTTGATTCGGTGCTTGATGTATAGGAATTTCAAGTTAATGGATATTTGAAGCCCTTCATTAAGGCCTATAATAGAGCAAGAGATGAACCAAGATTTTATTTTGATGAGACTTACTACAGAATTTGAAAAAAATCTTATTGCTCTTGCTCCCAAAAAATGCCTGAAGGGCTCACAATGAAAATCTGGATTTTAAATATAAACAGAACTGAAATGAGAAAATCTAAGGAAAGTCACTTAAAAGATGAATGATTTTAAATGAGCATATGGTTTGGAGGAGATAACAGTACACACTTTTAAGCACTTTTGAGAAGTTTCTCTTTGTGAGTTCCTTTTGAGAATTTCTTTAGTGGAGGAAAAAATATCTATTGACACCTGGGAAAGTGGCTTTAAATAAATAATGTTGCCAAAATCACATCAGGAGTTTAGATGCACTATGAACACAGACTCACAGGGCTGAATTAATGAGGATGTATTGTATTAAATCATTTGACAACCTGGGTGCTGTTTGTCATTGAAATGTAACTTAATATACATTTTATATGCTATAAAATGCCTGCCTTCAGCTAAGACTTATTACAATGGGATGTGTGTGTTTCCTTAGCTTGATTCTCTCTGGCTGTGTGTGATGTAAGAATGTACTCAGATGACCAACCTAGAGGGCAGGACAAATAGAGGGCTCCTTCAAATGGCACATGGACTATACTAAATGTATTAATAATGGAAAAGTCTATATATAGTACTCCTTATATAGGAGATGGACACACTTTTGCCAACTTTTTCTTTTCCTTCTGCAGCAATATTCTAGCCATGTTCATTGTCCTTGATTTCCAAATTTTTCACATGCCTCTCCAGTTACAACCTTTTAACACTACTTATTTCTTACAGCTGAAATCCAAATATCTTTACATGTTAGTATAAAAATTCTTAGGTATAATACCAAAAACCTGTCTAAAAATAATGCTAAGAGAATCTGACTTTCTGCTGTATTCACTGTAAGCTTACCAACAGTAATTTTCAAACATTTTTATATGATTTTTGCATAATAACTTCAAAAAATAATACATCTGTGCTTGATATAAAATGATTATGGCTCTCTCTGCCCTATTTCTCTAAATAGTCTTAGGGATTATATATTTTTTTCTTTCTATAAGAAAAGAGCTTGCCCACAAATTTTGCAGAGGCATTCATAAGCAATTTACATAATCAACATAAATTTTGAGCAACTCTCTGCTCCACTACATTAGACAAAAACAGTTGATTCTCTGACTATTGAAAGTTAAAGAAAAGCTTTCTTTACCATGGAATGAGGATGTTCTAGAATTTAAAATAATGTATGATATGCAAAGAAAGAGGCATTGTAATAAGCTCCTCTGAAAATTATTGATTATTTATGCTTGAGTTTTGCCACCACAATGGGAAAAACATCAAAATTAGCAATTAATATGGAGTAATGTACAAGAAACACAGAGAAAGATCTATGTAGACCAAGTGAGAAAGTACCTGGCACTCTGCCCTTGAGAGCTCTGCTAGTATTCCATTTGTGAGAAGCCCAAGTGAAGGTGGTTATAAAGGTCTACACTTGAAATAGACTTTACTCTTATTCTTCTTATTATTATAATTTAAGGCATATTGCAACTTCATGCTAAGATGACAATGCCATTTTCCCTATCTAAAACATATTTAATAGAAGAACAATATATTTATGATTTTTACTAAGCTGGTCTTCCTAAAAAGTGACTTACTCCAAAATGAGCTGGATAATCAGAGGTGGGAAGAAATGAATACAAAACATTTGCTAGCATTTCTTTTTCCAGCAAATGTGCACAGTCAGATCTACACTGGTGGCCAAAGGTGGTGAACAAGCATCACCCTGAGTTTCTTGCTCTTTCTTCTCAATTAAATTTTCTGACTAAGGGATCAGAGAGATTGGACAGGATCTATTTAAAGGTTAAACAAGATTTATAAACCATTAGCAAGACACACCAGGAAATTTAAAACAAAACAAATCTCTAATTAACTTTTACAGAAATGAAAAGAAAAATGTCACAACAGATATTACAGAATAAAAAGGATTATCTTTATGCCACAAAGCTGGAAAACCTATAGGAAATATACTTATATTTATGTATTTATAATACTTATATTTTTAATTTTTATAACTGCAATATTGATAAAAGGAACTAGAACAGACCAATTACTATAAGAGAAAGTATAACAGTAATGAAAAGTCTCCCTCAAAACATATGCCCAGGTCCAGATGAATATTACTGAAATCTTCCAGACCATTAAGGAAAACATACTCCCAATTCACATTAGTGCCACAGAACTCAAATATCTTGGAGTCAACTTGACCAAAGACATGAAGGACCTATTCAAAGAAAGCTATAAAACCCTGCTCCAAGAAATAAGAGAGGGCACACAGAAATGGATTGGAAGGATTAACATCATTAAAATGGCAATACTCCCCAAAGCATTGTAAAGATTTAATACAATCCTTCTAAAGATACCCATGACATTCTTCAAAGAAGTGGATCAAACACTTCTGAAATTCCTTTGGAACAATAAACACCCATGAATAGCTAAAGCATTTCTTGGGAAAAAGAATATGGGAGACATTACTTTCCCAAACTTTAAACTGTATTACAATGCAATTGCTTTCAAAAAAGCATGGTATTGGAATAAAGACAGACCCTCAGATCAATGGAATAGGTCTGAGTACTCAGAGAATGTTCCCCAGACATACAATCACCTAATTTTTGATAAATGAGCAAGAGATCCTTAATGGGGCAAGGAAAGCCTCTTCAACATGTGGTGTTGGCAAACTGGCTAGTCACTTGCAAAAAATTGAACTTAGACCCCCACCTAGCATCGTGTACGAAGGTAAAATTCAAATGGATTAAAGATCTTGATACCATAAGGTACATAGAACAAAATGTAGGTGAACCACTCCATGACATTTAGACTAAAGGCCAATTTAAGGACTAAATAGCACTCTCCAAACAAGTGGAAGCAGAGATAACAGATGGGAATATATTAAGCTGAGAAGCTTCTGCACCTCAAAGGGCATAGTGCCCAGGATACAAGAGCCACCCACTGAGTGGGAGAAACTATTCACCCAAACCCATCAGATAAGGGGCTAATATCCAAAACATACAAGGCACTGACAGAACTTTACAAGAAAAAAAAAAACCTAATCCTATCAAAAAATGGGGAGAAGAAATGGACAGACAATTTGACAAAGAAGAAATACAAATGGCCAAAAGGCACATGAAAAAATTTTCCACAAAACTAAACAACAGGGAGATGCAAATCAAAACAACTATGAGGTACCACCTCACAGCACAGAAATTGGCACACATCACAAAGAATGAGAACAAGCAGTGTTGGCAGAGATGTGAAGAGAAAGGAACTTTTATCCACTGCTGGTGGGAATGCCGTCTAGTCCAACCTTTATGAAAAGCAATATGGAGATTACTCCAAAAGCTGGAAATTGAATTCCCATACAATCCAGTTATAGCACTCCTAGGGGTATACTCTAGTACACAAAAATACAATACAAAAACCCATTCCTTACACCTATATTCATTGTAGCACTGTTTACCATAGCCAGACTCTGGAAACAACCAAGATGCCCTTCAGAAGATGAATGGCTAAAAAACTGTGGTAAATATACACAATTGAATAGTGTGCATATTTAAGAGAGGTGAAGTTACGTTATTTTCCTATACATGGATGTACATGGATTCTATTATGATGAGTGAAATAAGTCAGAGGGAGAGAGAGAAAGACTCAGAATAGTCTCCTTCATCTATGGGTTTTAAGAAAAATGAAAATTATCTTGAAATAATTTTCAGAGACCAAAGAGAGGAGGTCTGAGGTTCCAGCTCACTTCATAAATCTCACCACAAAGCGTGATGTGTGTAGTTAGAAAAAACTACATTGAGAACTATCCTAACAATGAGAATGAATGAGATAAGTAGAAAGTCTTTCTAGATTACAACAGGGGTGTGGGATGAGGAGGAGGAAGATTTGGGACATTGGGGATGGGAATGTTGCACCAGTGAAGGGGGATGTTCATTACATGACTGAAACCAAACCTTAATCATGTTTGTAATCAAGGTATTTAAATAAAGATATTTAAAAAAAATTGAAAAACAAAGAGGAATCCTCCCAGTTTCTATGAGGTAAAAAATATCCTGATACCAAAAGCAAACAGAGACATCCCTAGAAAAGGACAATTATACATAGACATATCCCATATGAATATAGATAAAAGAACCTCAATAAATATTAGAGACTAGAATCCAAAATAAATAAAAAAGACCATAAGCTGTGATCAAATATGATTTATTCTATGAACTTGAGGATGGTTTGTGTACACTGATCAGTAGATTTAACATACCATAGTAAAACAAAAAATCACATCAGTACAAAAGATCCTATAAATAAATGCAGAGAGAGCATTAGAAAAGATCCAATACCTGGGCCTGCTTGGTGGCACTAGAGGTAAGGTGTCTGCCTTGCAAATGCTAGCCTAGGATGGACCGCAGTTACATCTCCCATATGGTCCACCCAAGGGTGATTTCTGAGTGCATAGCCAGGAGTAACCTCTGAGAGTCAGAGTCAAATGGGTGTGACCCAAAAAACCAAAACAAAAACAAAACAAAAACAAAAAACGAAAAGAAAAGATCCAACTATTTTTGTGGCAGTTAACCCAACAGTAATGAGCTTGATCAAGTTCCATGATGAGGGGAATGAGACAGTAACAAGAAGCCTTGGGTCCACCATACTAGTAGTAGAAACTGTTTATTAAAAGCATTGATCTTTAAGGCACATTGGATTAAAGGCATGCTTAAGCAAGTACAATCTTTTATGTTATTACAGGTTGAAAGTCCAAGAATTTCAGCAATATATCAGTTTACCTTTTATCATAATTACAATGGTTATAAAAACCAATTCTGCTGATTGGTTTTCTAGCCCAAACAGTTTTCTGCTTAGTTCTTTCTTCTACAATTTATGATTAAAAACTCCATGTAAAATAGTGATAGAAGGTCCCTCCCTCAATAAGAAAATGATTTATTACAAAAATACAGTAAATATTATATTCAATGTTGAAAAATTGAAAGTTTTCTCTGTTAGGTCAGGATCAAAACAACATTGTCTAGTTTCATCCAATTATATATTGTTGGAAAACTTGCCATAGCAATCAAGCAAGTATGTGAAGTTAAGGATATTTTTCTTATAAAGGAAGAATTTAAACTATAACTAATAGCAGATAATATGATACCATACTTAGAAAACCCAAAAGATGCTACGAAAAAGCATCTCAAAACCACAAGAAACAATAAATCCATTCAGTAAAGACCCAAGATTAAAAACCTGGATGGCTACCTTTAAAAATTCAACTCAGTCACTTTTCTCATGTCATACCAAAAATTCATCTTAAAAGAGATTGAAGACCTTAATATTAAATTCATAGACATAAAATATATTAAGAAAAATAAACAGGTCTATTTATGACAATTAATTTAGATTAATTAATTTTAATTTAAATACATTTTCTTTAAATATTTTTAAATATTTCTAGTAAAAAAATCCCACAAGACACACTTTTTTTTTACTTTAGTATGTGTATTTTTCAGATGCCTCTGCATTCAATTTCACATGGGCCTGAAGCATCTTAGCATTTGGCAAGCAGAAAGGAGTCTCAACAAAAATCAAAATAGAAACAAGGCAAACAAAATGCAGGCACTTTTATATATATTATACATTTGAAAATTACAATATCAGTAAAACTGATACTTTACAAGTGAAATAAAACTATCTATTACTGGCCTAGCACAATTTTCTGAACCTGGACTAATACAATAAGTTATTATATATGGGGCCCGGGAGATAGCATGGAGGTAAGGCGTTTGCCTTTCATGCAAAAGGTCATCGGTTCGAATCCCAGTGCCCCATATGGTCCCCCATGTCTGCCAGGAGCAATTTCTGAGCATGGAGCCAGGAGTAACCCCTGAGCACTGCCAGGTGAGACCCCCCAAAAAAAGTTATTATATATATATTAATTCCAAAAAAAGTTTTGTTTAAATCAATTATATATGGCAATCTATACTTAAACATTTAAAATTTAAGCATGGCAAAAATTCAAATTATAAAGATGTTTTATCAACTCTAACTAAAACTCAATAGTTTTCTTTCACTTGATAAAAGTCTCAGATGAAATAAGAAAAAGTATAAATACTACAATCACCACAAATGGACATTTCTTAAGAAAAGGGATAGAACAAAAATAGAACTTTCTCTCCAAATAGCTACAGGAGCAAACTTATTTTATTAGAAGTCAACATTAATCAAGAGGTATTTTTCACAGATTTAGTCCTACTGGATAAGTGCATAGAAGAAAAGATAAGAGAACTACACCCAGCTAAGCTTCTGAACTGAAAAAGAAGCAATGAACAAATATAAATACAATGGGCAGAGAGAATCCAATCCCAGGCCACAGGACAGTCGCCTACAAGGTCTAGGTAGTTGCTGGAGGGGGTTGGGCATTGCCACAGCTGGCTGGCGATCTGGGGGGTGCGGCATTTGGCAAAGGGGGCGAGACATTGTCACACCTGGCCAGAAATAAAGGGGCAAGAAATCCAAAGTAGAGCAAGGAAAGCCTCATCATAAGTGGTGTTGGCACAACTGGTTAGCCACTTGCAAAAAAGCAAATTCAGACCCCCAACTAACACCTTAAAAATCTACATGGATTAAAGACCTTGATATCAGTCCTGAAACCATAAGGTATATAGAGCAACACGTATGTAAAACACTCCATGATATTGAGATTAAAGTCATCTTCAAGGAGGAAACAGAACTCTCCAAACAAGTGATAGCAGAGATAAACAAAAGGGAGTATATTAAGCTGAGAACTTCTGCAATTCAAAGGAAGTAGTGCCTAGGATACAAGAATGGGAGAAACTATTCACTCAATACTCATCAGATAAGGGGCTAATATCCAAAATATGCAAGGCACTGACAGAACTTTACAAGAAAGAAACATCTAACCCATCAAAAAATGGGGAGAAAAAATGAATAGACACTTCTTCAAAGAAGAAATACAAATGGCCAAAAGACCCATGGAAAAAATGCTCTACATCACTAATCATCAAGAAGATGCAAATCAAAACAACTATGAGATATCATCTCAAGCCACAGAGATTGCACACATCACAAAGAAGAAGAACAATCAATGCTGGCGGGGATGTGAAGAGAAAGAAACTCTTATTCACTGCTGGTGGGAATGCAGTCTAGTCCAGCCCTTAAGGAAAACAATATGAAGATCCCTCAAATAATTGGAACTTGAGCTTCCATATGATCAAGCTATACCACTCCTAAGTATACAAAAATACCATTCAAATATCCCTTCCTTACACCTATATTCACTGCAGCACTCTACAATTGCCAGGCTCTGGAAATGAACAAGATGCCTTTCAAGAGATGAAAGGTGAAAGAAACTGTGGTACAGCACAGACT
>PVKC010011616.1:0-20200 GCA_004027635.1 Crocidura indochinensis
CTGGGTACAGTATTCTAGGTGAAGCATTCATTTCATTGAGTTTTGTCACTATGTCCCACTACTGCTTTCTGACCTTGAGTGTTTCTTGTGACAGGTCTGCTGTAAATTTCAAGGATGCTCCCTTGAATGTAATTTCTTCTTTTGATCTTGCTGTTTGCAGAATTATGTCTCTATCTTTGGGATTCGTCATTGTGACTAGGATGTGTCTTGGGGTAATTTTTCTGGGGTCTCTTTTGGTTGGTACTCTTTGGGCATGCAGGATTTGATTGCAGATATTCTTTATCTCTGGAAGTTTCTCTTTAATGATGTTCTTGACCATTGATTATTCCTGGAAATTTTCTTCCTGGGTTTCTGGGACTCCAATGATTCTCAAGTTGTTTCTGTTGAGTTTATCATAAACTTCTATTTTCATCTGTTCCCATTCTTTCACTAATTTTTCCATTGTCTGTTCATTTGTGCTGTTTTTTTTTCCCCAATCTCTCCCGCTGTATGGAGTATATATTTATCTCATGTTCCACAGCAACAATTCTATTCTCTGCTTCTGCTACCCTGGTGTTGAGCTCATCCACTTTGTCATTCAATTCATTTACTGAGTTTTTCAGGCCCGTTATTCAACCTGTTATTTCAGTTTGGAGTTTTGTGATTTCTGTCTTCATATTTTCTTGGTTCTTATTAGTGTTCTGTTCAACGCAATCCATAGTTTCTTTGATTTCTTTGAGCATCTTCTATATTGCTTGTGTAAACTCCTTATCTGAGAGATTGATTAGTTGGTCACTCATTTTCTGGTTATCAGAATTGTGATCTTCATGCTATATGTCTGATTCTGGCCTGCATTGTTTCCCCATTGTCACACGTGTATTGTGGGTTTTTCTACGTGTTGTGGTGGTATTCATTGGCTAAATGATGTACGCGGACACGCTCCTCTGGCTCCACCCTTTATGGGTGTGACTTGCCTTCAAGGAAGGTGTGTCCTACGTGTATAAAGCCTGAACACAGGATCAAATCTTAGGCCCGAGCATGCAGCAGAGAAGACAGTCTGGGGGAAATTTTGGGGCTTCAGTAATCCAGCACAGTTCTTAATGTGATTTTTTTTCTTCTTGTTGCAATGGCGTTCTTTCCTTAGAAAGAACGAAGTGACCGTGCTCTGCTGCAGTCTCTTTTCAGCCCATTCCCAAGAGTTTCAGGCGACAGGACAGGGCAGGAAACAGACACACATAGGCAACACTCACAATTTCTCATGGTCAGGCTCCACTGGGCAGGCGTAGTTTCATAGAATTTCCCAGCCTGACGTCACAAACAGGGGACCTGACTTCTGCAAAGTTCTGTTTATAGTCGGTTTTCATGTTATGAAGCAGTTTCTTGGTGTTCCTGCCCTTTAAAGAGCCTTTGGGAGAGCGAATTTTTGGAGCCTCTTTTCAGCCCAATCCCAAGAGGTTCACCCGACAGGACAGGACAGGAGACAGACACACACAGGCAGCACTCACTATTTCTCACGGTCCAACATTTCCTCTTTCAACCCCCGTATCAAGGTTCTCTTTAAGATAAATGCAGGAAAGTGATGGTGACTAGCTGGCAAAATCAGGTCTTTTGCTTTTGCTAAGTATCACAGTTTATAATCCTGTCCTTGGGCTCTGATAAGATTTTCAGTTATATTTTCTAATATAAATATTATATATAAAATGAATATTTCTAATATTTTGAGCACAATTTGGTCTAACTGAAAATGAGAAGTAGATATTTATGACCAGATATTCTCAACTTCTTTTAAATATTTTTTTTTCTTTCCCATTTTCGCCTATGATTTCACATTTGCTATAGCATCCAGGTCATCCTTTGCTATTTTAAATCTTTACAAGCTTTCCATCCTCTTTGATTTTTCCCTTAATGTCTGAGAGATTCTACTTTTAAATAGTTAATACCATGCAAAATATATAAATAGCCATCAAAATTACGCTGCAGAAGTTGAGGCTTTATTTTCTAGGAATTTTGTATCAGAAGCAAGTGAGATGATTAGCTTTAATCCATGTGATCTAATAGAATTTCTGGCATTAGGGACAGTCTTATTAGGTGGCATTTATAGTAAGCACAGATTTCTAAGAATTTCTACTTAATTGCTTGTTTAGCATTAATTAATTGTAAACTTGTTTTTAATTAGAGCTTTAAAACAGAAAATCACAGGGGCCCAAGTGATAGTACAGCTGTAGGGCATCGACCTGGGACTGACCTGGGTTTGATCCCTGGCATCACATATGGTCCCCGAGCCTCCCAGGAGCAATTTCTGAGTGCAGAGCCAGGAATAACCCCCGAACACCACAGAGTGTGGCCCCAAAGCAAAGCAAAACAAAAAACCAAAATCCAAAACAAACAACCAAAAAAAAATACCCCAAAGCAAAGAAAATACAGATGGCCAAAAGAAATTTAATTTTGTTTAATAATAAAGCTTAAATACTCATTCTTTTTCTGTCCACTCTATTTAGTGCATTATATGATGATTATATCAGAACTGAGAATTTATGTGACAACACAAATTTTCTCTATATTTTTTTGCTTTGCTTTTAGTTCTTTTACAGCTAGCTCTGTGCTATTGGTAGGAGTGTTTCTCGAGGAAATTCTCTAGGTACCATGCCATAACTTGGAATTGGATAGTGCACCAGGGACTAAACCTAAGTATCCTCATGAATAAAAACATGGACTAAGTTTCTCCACTATTATCTCTAACAATTATTTTTATTAATTAATAAAATTAACTTTTTAAGAGTCTTAACTTAAATTTTAAATTAATTAAAATTATCAAAAGTTTTGCAATATTTCTATAATACCTATGCTATTCAATTGAGAACATACTGTTAACTATGTTAGCTCTTTAAGTGTATTTTATCAAGGCAATTCAATGTAGAATTAGATGTTTGAAATTCTTGTGAATTCTGATCTATTACACAAATTAGAGACTATTTCACAATCTACTTTTATTCTTTTACAGCAATGTCTTCTGTTTCCTATTTAACAAATCACTTCTAGAACTTTTCCATTTAGGCCAATGGTAGCAAATTAGCACAATGTTGTAAATCAATCCTAGTTAACCATAACCAGTACCAAGAAAAACACAAAACCAAGGTTTATAAAATGAATGAACATAGGAACATAAAGGTTGCTTACAATGGGATATGCTACAAGTCAGGTAAATTGTCACCTGTATACAGTACCAGCCTTTGGCTCAATTGTTATAACTTAAATCAGTAAAGAACAGGTAAACAGTGCCCTTGTTACTTTCTTGCATTCCCACTCATTTCAGAAATTGGCAATGGTTATCTAAACCTCTGAAGGCGAAAACTTGTAATAGCTGATGACCTGGGTAAATTCAAGGTAGGGCAATCCTTGACAGGTAAAGAATTGGGGTGAAAGAACAGACTAGACTTTCTTTCAGGCATTATCTTCCAAACTTTATACTACAAGTTGACAACCTCAGCTTATTTACTCTCTTTTCTTTGCCTTTTTTAAATTTTGTGCTACACATTTTAGTGTTTGGAGGTTACTTCCATTTAAGTGTTTGGAGCAGTGGTCCTCAAACTACGGCCTGCGGGCCACATACTGTATTTGTTCCCACTTTGTTTCTTCACTTCAAAATAAGACATATGCAGTGTGCATAGGAATTTGTTCGTAGTCTCTGTTTTTACTATAGTCCAGCCTCCAACGTTCTGAGGGACAGTGAACTGGCCCCCTGTTTAAAAAGTTTGAGGACCCCTGGTTTGGAGGATCACTCTTAGGGGTAATAGCAAACCAACAAAAGAAAATCTAACAAGAAAAAAATATGTTGCCCCACTGCAAAGATAAGTCTCTCTGTCAGATAGGAGAAAGTTAAAAACAAAACAAAACAAAACTAAACTAAAAAACCCACCTCTAAAATCAGAGACTGCTTCAAAGAGCATGGACCATTAGAATTTTTCTGCCTTTTAGTGTGTGATAGTATTACTTGGAAAATATTACAGACTCCAGACTCTGTTAGTCGAAATATAAATTTTGGAAAAGTCAGAACACTTTCCCAAATGTTTTATTGTGGAAAGGGACTTGTGGCTGATTAAAATCTTGGCAGATATAAGAGACTCTCACCTAAGGGTGTTAGTACAATGGTTTTAAGGTAGCTAAAGAATAGATTATAGAAGAATGTGTGTATATTTTTCAATCAATAATTTTTCCCTCATAGGTAAGGAGCATTTTTTAATACAGTGTGACAGTTTTATGAATGATCAGTGTCTGTTGGTGATACTGTACACAGAGAAGAACAACAAAAATCTGTAATCCATAACCAAGGGTCAATAATACAATATAGAAGCATTCATGGAGTTTTCTGGGCTTTGTTTACAAGAGTGGATTTTTGGGGGGCAACTACTGGTTAAGGATGGAAGGGGAAAGTAGTTCTTCTGGTCTATAGTAAAATAGGTTGCAATGTCACTAGTTTAGTATAATACTTTTCAATAGTGAAAGTCAATGTCAATTAGTCCCTTTTCTATCTCAAACACTTTAGCTTTTTGGCTAAGGATGCAGTTATTACTGATCACTAATTTGATGCTGAGTGAGGACAACTGAGAACTTTATACTCAATTCACTACCATAGAATTAGAAATTCCAAGAAACTGAAACAGTTAATCACTATTTGCTCTCATATTTGGAAACTAGTGAGAGCTTTTTTATGAGGTGGGTAAGGAAGAAGAGCTTAAGAAGCATAGAGGCAACCCAACAAACTAAGAACAAATGAGAATTTAAAGATAACAATAAACTAAGCTAGCAATTCAGCACAATCCAAACAAATAAACTTGAAGTATACTGTCTCAACTTTTCACGATTAAACTCTAACAGAATAAAAGATGAGAGATGCATAGCATGAATATTAATCACATAAGTTTCCAGTCTAAGGCTACTATTCTTAAACTATGTTGAGCAAATAAAAAAAAATAAAATAGGACACAAAAAATAATCAAAGAAAGACAAAATCCTTATTTGATTGAATGACACAAAAAGTCAACTAAACATCCTGAGGATGACTCACCGTGGGAATTCCCATACAGGAAACTGAAAATAACTATCATTAATATAATGAAAGTCTGAATGAAAATATAAATGATATGCATGAACACAGGTAATTTTAGCAGTTATGAACTAAATTAAAATATGCATGAAAATATTAGAAATAAAATCTTGATTCCATTTCTTTCTTTTTTTTTTTTTGATTTTTGGGTCACACCCGGCAGTGCTCAGGGGTTACTCCTGGCTCCATGCTCAGAAATTGCTCCTGGCAGGCACGGGGGACCATATGGGGCACCGGGATTCGAACCGATGACCTTTTGCATGAAAGGCAAACGCTTTTACCTCCGTGCTATCTCCCGGGCCCCTTGATTCCATTTCTAAGCTAAGGGAAATGCCTCTAAAGACTCACTAGAAGTCTTATCAAAGCTGAAGAAAAAGTGAAAACAGGTGTAAGTCAATAGTAGTTACCTAATGTATCAAAATAATGAAAAATATAATAAAGCATCTAAATACTACTAAAATTTCATATAATTAATATATATGCTAAGTGAAATCTCAGGACAAAAATAAAATAATGAATAAAAATGTAATGGTTCTTTGAAAGTTTTACAAATATTAAAACATACCCAATTAAAAATTTTAAACTTTAGAGAATCTAAAGTAATTGAAATAATAGCAACTTATAAGCTAAAAATAAATAAGAAGATAGATGTGAACTTTAATAATAGTCTTCACCTCAATGACTGCACCTAAAAAATACTTAATCCAACATGAAAATAACACACATTATTATTATTTAATTTATTTTTTGTTTCTGGGGTCACATCAGGTGACGTTCAGGGTTACTCCTGGCTATTTGCTTAGAAATCGCTCTTGGCTCAGGGGACCATATGGGATGCTGGGGGACTGAACTGCCTTCCGTCCTAGGTCAGCTGCGTGCAAGGCAAATGTCGTACTGCTGCGCCTCTGCTCTGGCTGCACATACATTATTATTTTTAAAAGCAATGAACATACTATGTATAGTATTGTTTGGTCATGAATAAAAGACCTCAGCAAATATAAATATATAAATATATATATAAGTTCTTAGACTTCAATTAAATTAAACTATCAAAAGCAGAATACTAGATTTATTGCTAACTATGTTTTAATTAAAGAGCATACCTCTCAATAACAGATTTCTAAAAATTGGGAAAACAATAAAAATATCTTAAATTTAATAAATAAAAAGGATGTTGACATAGATATATAAGTATATAAATATAGATATATGAACATATGTAATTATTTATATAATATATAATTCTGTCACCAAATTTGTAAGCTGCAGATAAAGAACATAAAGAAAAATCACACATTTTATGTCTATAGTAGATAAATGCATATGAATTAGTGATTTAAGTTTCTCCTAAATAAAGCAGTATGAGTTAATTAAGCACAAAGCAAGTAAAGTAAATGAAATCTTAAATTAAATAAAACATGACATTGAAAATAAAAAAATTGGGGCCAGGATGGTGGCGTTAGAGGTAAGGAAGGTGTCTACCTTGCCAGCGCTAGCCTAGGACAGCCACGGTTCGATCCCCGGTATCCCATATGGTCCCCCAAGCCAGAGTGACTTCTGAGCGCATACCCAGGACTAACCCCTGAGCGTGTGGCCCAAAAACCAAAAAAAAAAAATTAATAAAAGGAGTTAGGTCCTAGGCCAGAGAGATAACATGGAGGTAAGGCGTTTGCCTTTCATGGAGAAGGTCATTGGTTAGAATCCCAGCATCCCATATGGTCCCCCGAGCCTGCCAGGAGCGATTTTGAGCATGAAGCCAGGAGTAAGCCCTGAGTGCTGCTGGGTGTGACCCCCCAAAAAAACAACACAAAACAAAAAGAAAAGAAAAAAATTTTAGGAAAAGAAATTGTTGAAACCCAAAGTCTATAACCAAATGATCGAAAATGTTAAAAAGATAAATACTTATATCTGAAAGTTGGGAGTGTGCTACATTTTCTACAGATTTTTGAAAGAGGTGGTTGGCAGAAGGAGCAGCTCTAACTCAATTCAAACTCCAGAAATAAGCTTGAACTTTCATAGTCAGTTAAGGTCTGGGGCTATTTCAGGACTATCAATGGATACAGAAAAAAATTTCTGATTAAATTCAGCATGGTAAACTTGATAAATTTGAAATAAGATAGAACTTCTTTACCATGATAAAGAGCAGCTACTAAAAGCGTGCAGCTAACATTATATTCAATTATGAAAGACTAAAAGGCAAACAAGTTTTTAGCACTCCTATTCATTGTACTTGAGAAGGGTCAAGACATTAAATAAAGTAAGAAAAAAATAACAAGACATTTGAATTGGAAAGGGACAGATAAAACTTAATAATTTCAACATGATTATCTTAAGAGAATATTGAAATATTCTTCAGTAGAGACATCCACATAGAAGGTTGGGATAAAAATAATTTCTATGTGTTTTTGAGTCTGGTAATTAGCTGTGGCAAACTGAAACACCACCACTAACATTTAAAATAGTAGCCTCCTGACTGGGGCTAAATTCAAGTCCCTGAGGGGTTAATTATCCTTTGCCCTGAAGTCTCTTCAGTTTGAGCACATTGTCATTCTCCTTGTCATTTCTATATTCTGAACAGGAGTTCATATTTTTTGGTCTGATATCTAGCTTGAAAAAGTTATATGGTCTATAAAAAATAACATCAAATCTCTCTTATTGTTTACAGTTATGTTGTCTCAAAAGACTGCATTCTGTTTGAACAGATAATATATATTAATGAAGTTAACATATGCTCAAGATTTCTCCTGCAAGAAATAATTTTTAAAATATCAAGACTTTTTTTATTATGGTTAAGTAGAATTTTTAAAAATACAAAACAAAAATACAAGGAGATTTGGGACATCGGTGATGGGAATGTTGCTCTGGTGATGGGTGGTGTTCTTTACATGACTGAAACCCAAACACAACCATATGTAATCAAGGTGTTTAAATAAAATAAAATATATTATTAAAAATAATATTAATGTGCTGATATATATATATACATAGGCCCTGATTCCATTCATTTTGGAGTATTCATTTAAAATCTAGCCACTATAAATTGGGAATTTTGGAAATTAAATGGTTTTCAAACTTTCCATGTAAATGTGCAAAGAATGTATACATTTACAGAAGCTTTGCAGTAAAATAATTTGGTAGAAAAAGCTTAGCATTATTTGCTGGAAGAACTATTGCTAACTACTCATATTTATCATTACACAAATTTTAGATATTAAAATTTTTAAAATAGAGAAAATAGAATCAGTAATATCCTATTTTGTTTTGATTGGGTAGGTATAGTGATCAGGTAAGGGAAAGAAGTGTTCCCAAATATTTTTAAGATGTGACTTGCTGTAAGGGGGCAATAATCTTCAACTTTCACAGTTTATATTGTGATTACTCATCATTTGAACAATGCACTTTGCTCATTATTTTTTTCTTGTTATATAAGATATATAAAGTAATAATGTTTCTGTAGTAGATTTCTTGCTACAAGATGAGATTTTAGTTAAAGCAACATACGCTTGTTTCTAGTGCATTAAATTCAGACACGTTAAAATCTGGAGATGTGCTGAGGAAAACAAAATGCTATTAAAGTTTCTGTGTCTCTGTGATATCCCCAGGGAGATTTCTCTAAGTTGAAAAGTTAGCTTTCACAAAGCTACTTCCAAAGTCATTCAGCGGCTTGCCTCCTGCTAATGGAACTTCAGAGGAAATAAAACGCGATTCTTGGTGGGGAAAGCAACAAAAATTCAGCTTTCAAAGAGCTAAAGCATAAATTAAAATTTAAAAGTAATGTGAAGAATGTATAACTCTTTTTCGTTATCAGATACTTATACTATGTTGAAGGAGAGATTTGACACTGGACAGGGTGGTTTATGATATCACTCCTATAGCCATGAATGAAATTATTTCATTTTTACACGTAAACACAATATTCTTCACTGGAAATTTGGGTGGGGATACGTATTTGGGTGGGGATACGTTTCTCATGTAAATTGTCATTTGTTTAGAAGTAAGCTGTAAAATTTACCTTAAGCAAAATCACATTCTCTTCCTTACAAGAGATAAAATCAATATAAAAAATCAGAAGCCGGGCCCGGGAGATAGCATGGAGGTAAGGCGTTTGCCTTTCATGCAAAAGGTCATCGGTTCGAATCCCGGTGCCCCATATGGTCCCCCATGCCTGCCAGGAGCAATTTCTGAGCATGGAGCCAGGAGTAACCCCTGAGCACTGCCAGGTGTGACCCAAAAACCACACACACACACACACACACACACACACACACACAAATCAGAAGCCTCTTTATTTTCTCAAAGGCCAAAAATAAAAACTGAGCTGGATATTCTCAGTTAATTAATAAATACGTAGTTGACTCCTGAATAGATGTAAAGCATAATTGTATCTTGTCATTTATCTATAAAATTTTAGGCAAATAAATTAGCTTCAGTAGTATAGTAAGAATACTTGTAATTTTCTTGCTAAATAAAATGGGCAAATATTAGGAAAGCCTTTAGTCAAATGCCTGATATATAAAGAATTTACATTTTTAAAATAAGCATCACTTTTGATAAACTATTTAATTTAGAACAGAGATTAAATGTATGTTAATTTCTTAATTGTTAATGATCAAAGTGTAACTTTTTAAAAATAATTAATATTACAAAATAAACACAAATTATTTGGGTAAATATCTTTTAATCAGACACAGGACTTCTTACTCTCAAAATATTTCCTTTTTTTTCCTTCTTAAAAAACATTATAAAAATTTCCTTTTTCTTTCTATGGATAGTTATCCCATGATAAATGCTGGCAATTTTTCCTCTGAGAAAAAACTCCATCTCAGAAAATTATTCATCTACTTTTCTTCAAATTAAGAATTTGTTTTCAAATAAAAGACATTTTTACAATAATTCTCAGAGACATAAGAGGGGAGGGCTGGTAGGTTCAGCTCACAACAGGAAGGTCAACAAACCATTCATGATAAAAAAAAAATCTCAATAAGACGTGAATTGAAGGAATTTCTCTCAATATTATCAAGGCCATATACTACTAGCTTATGGCAAACATTGTACTCAATGAAGAAAAATTAAAAGTCTTAGATCTGGAGCAAAACAAGTTTTTCCCCCTCTCACTACTTGTATTCAATATAGTACTGGAAGTACTTTCTGTAGCAATCAGGCAATAAAAAGATATCAAGGACATCCAGATAGGAAAGGAAGAAGTCACGCTCTCACTGTTTGCAGATGATATATTATACTTAGAAAATCCAAACAACTCTACCAAAATTTTTATAGAAACAATATATTTGTATAGTTAAGTGGCAGGCTACAAAATTAACAGGCAAAATCTATGACTTTTCAAATAAATTAATAAAAGAGATATTAAAAATCCCATTCACAATTGTGGCTTAGAAAATCAAGTTCCTCAGCATCAATTTAACTAAGGAGATGAAAGACTTATACAAAGAAAACACCTAACACTATTTCAAGAAATGAAAGAAGACACAAGGAAATGGAGAATATACCCTGATCATGGATTGAGAAAATTAATGTCACTAAAATGCTAACATTTTCCAAAGCATTACAGATTTAATGAAACCCCTATAAGAATATTCGTGACAATTTTCAAAGAAGTGGACCAAACACTCTTGCTATTTATTTGAAATAATAAAATTCCATGAATTGCTAAAACAATTCTTGGGGAAAAGAAGATGGGAAATATCACTTTCCCAAATTTTAAAGTGTATTATAAAAAGTAGTTATTAAAACAGCATGGTATTGGGATAAAGACAGACCTCCAGATTAGTGGGATGGACTTGAATATTCAGTCTGATCAACAGGTCTATAATTAATTAATATTTGAGGAAAGAAAAACAAAGTGGGGCAAAGAAAGCTTCTTCAATAAGTGATAAGAAAACTTCAACTACTTGCAAAAAAGTGAATTCAGACCCCTCTTTAACACCATGCATTAAGATCAAATTAAAATGGATTAAAGATCTTAATATCAGTTGTGTAACCATAAGGCACACAGAGGAAAACATAGGCAGAACACTCCATGACATTGAAGCCAAACATATCTTCAAAGATAAAACAACACTGTCCAAGCAAATGGAAGTAAAGATAATCAAATTGGTCTACATTAACCTGAGAAGGTTCTGCACTTCAAAAGAAACAGTGACTAAGATACAAAGACTACCCATGGAATGGATTAAACTATTTACCCAATAACCATCATATAAGGCATTAATATATAGGATATAGAGGGTACTAATAGAAATTGTCAAGAACAAAAAAATCGAATTCCATCTAAAAATAGGGAGAAGAAATTAACAGACACCTCCCCAGAGAAGAAATACAGATAGCAAATGATAAAATTCTTTTCATCACTATTTATCAGGAAAATGCAAGCCAAAACAACATTGAGATATTTCACACCACAGAGGCTTGCATATATCATAAATAACATGAACAACCGTACTGGTGAAAATGTGTTACGGGGACTATTATTTACTGTTGATGGGAATGTCAACTGGTCAAGCCTTTTTGGAAAATAATATGAATATACCTCAAAATTAGAAATTGAGTTCCATATGATCCAGCAATACCACTCCTAGAGATATACCCTAGGAACCCCGAAACACCGTGCATAAAATCCCTCTGAATTACTATGTTTTTTGCAGAACTATTTATAATAGCCAGAATTTGGAAATAAGCCATGTGCCTGAGAACAGAAGAGTGGCTAAAAAACAGTGGTACAACTGCACAATGGAATACTATGCAGCTGTTAGAAATAATGAAGTCACAACATTTTCTGATACTTGGATGTCTATGGAAGTATTATTTTGAGTAAAATGTGTCAGAGTTATAGACATAGAATTATCTCACTCATTTGTAGTAGATTAGAATAATAAGTTAATATGGTAATAATTTCCAGAGAGAATAGAGATGAGGGTCACAAGATTAAAATTTTTTTTTTTTTGGTTTTTGGGCCACACCCAGTGACGCTCAGGGGTTACTCCTGGCTATGCACTCAGAAGTCGCTCCTGGCAGGCACGGGGGACCATATGGGAACCGGGGGATCGAACCGTGGTCTGTCCTAGGCAAGGCAGCAGGCACCTTACCTCCTGCGCCACCTCCCGGCTCCCACAAGATTAAAATTTTTATTATTCTATAGCCACACTTAAAACTATGCAAATTTAAAAGTGGCATGTAATCATTGGATACATTTAAAAAATTGTTAACATTTGCCAGTGACAAGATAAAGTAAGACATAATGTAAATTTAGTTGCAAAAGAAATATTTTAGTTTTTGAACAAAGCTTTATAGATAAGTAAATTTACATGAGTATTTAATATAAAAATAAGGAAGTATTTTAATGTAGTGGAAAAAACTTGTTTATATTGTAAGTGTTTTTTCCTTTTCCAATTAGAATGTCTAACCTCAACTAGCTATTATATGCGTAATATGTGGTTATATGGTGGTCTTCAGGATTAGTAAAGAACTTTTTATGCCATAAAATGCTAGTTAGCAGTGATTAAAATTTCATTTGGCTAGAAAACTTCATTTCTCTTTATAGATGAGCATATAATTTCATGCGATACGCCCAGGACCAAGACCCCACCCTGCACAGTATTCTGAGCACTGCCAGGAGTAGTGTCTGAGCATAGAGTTGGGAGAAGCTCCCAGTCACTTATGGAATCAATTATATATCTTTTGTTTCTCATGCCAAATTCCACACTTGTAAATGATATGAAATTTAAAAACAATAATTACCCTGTCTGAATTAAAGAATCTTTCTAAGTCTGATTGTATCGTATATAGATTTTCCAGTGTATAAGACAATTTTTTAACCCATGAATAACTTCTTAAAAATTGGAATTCGTCTTATATGTCAGTATAGGGCATGCTGAAACTTACTTCAGCTTCAGGGACAAGTGATCTGACCCCGTCTTACCGCTGCATCCCATCCAGCTGCCAGGTGTCATCACTCAGACAAGAAGAGCCTTGTCCTGATAAATCTTTCAGTGCACACAGAGGAGCTGAATTACTGAGCATTGCATCCCATCCAGGCTCCTGGTGTCATCACTGATATGCAGTTTTCTGATATTTAGTCCTCTGTTCAGCTTTTATGGGACACAGAGGAGGCATTTTGTCTCCCTCTAGGTGCCCTGTTAATCATTGAACCTCCAGCCTGCTGCTCTAGGAGGAGCCCGCTCTCCCTGCTCTCAATGTAGATCACAATTAAAAAAAAATCACAGTCACTCATTACAAATGCCAAATGTAAAATGATTGTTGGCACTCCAAAGTCTAGCTTTATTAAACATATTTTATTAACCTTTGAGGGTTCTACTCTTTTTCTCTTACATTTTTTAATTTCCATTTGGTGTGCATTAAAAGAGAGGTAGTCTTATACAGTGAATATAGCCCAAACCCTATATTTTAATAGGAAAAATAGGGGATTGCATTATACACCCAGTTGCCTTATATGGTGGAAAGTATGGTATATTCCAAAAGACTAAGACACCTCATTTTAACAGAAACTTTGTTGCTGAGAAAGACTTCCAATTAATAATACGAAGTCTGCTTGGTAAAGGGGAGGTTTTGTCCACAGAAGAAAATGGCATGATACATCAAGCTATTTTTGGTCCTGATTTAATACAGAAGTTAAGGCATTAACCCTGCATCTGTCCATCTTGGGTTCAATCTTTGGCACTACATGCATTCTTCAAACCTTGCCAGAAGAGATCTCTGGGCATAGAACCAGAGGGAAGCTCTGAGTACTGCAGGGTATGAACCCAGCCCTGCCACCTCCAAATAAATATTCTTTTAAACAGAAAACAAATGAAAAAAGATCATTTTAATTTGTTTTATATAGTTTAGTAAACTAGATATACACTGATAAAGAAATAAACTTATTAATAGATAATTAGAAGATCCACTTTGAAATTTAAAGGCCATAATGGGTAACATTGCTGAATGTAATCATAGCAGCACTGTTGCTGAGGTGCCACTAGTGTGTAATGTCTTGTGCACCACAGACAATTGTCCTTAAGAATCACAACCAGTGTGAAGTTCCTGCACATTTCAGTCATACTACTATAATGGGATGGATGGGGAAAATAATCAATAAAGTTTAGATAATTTTATCTAATAAGTGGAAAATGTCTCATTTTCTTTTTTAGGTGTTTTTTTTGGGTGAGAGACATAGCCAGTGGTGCTCAAGGCTTACACTCTCTTTGTGCTCAGAGATCTCTCCTAGTGAATTTGGGGAATCATATGGGGTTCTAGATATTGAACCCAGGGGGACTCATGCAAATCAAATGCCTAACCACTGTACTATCTTTTTAGTTTCTTATTTAGTATTTTATCTTTATTCCATTAGACTTGGCATTATTATGAAATGACCACAATATTATCATTTATCATCACAACAGGGTGGAGTAAAATGAGTTGGAAGATAAAAGTATTCTAATAATTTTGTTTTTATTATTTAGAGTGACAAAAGCACAGTTCATCTGACTTTAATTTAGAGAGACAATCTTCATAGTATAAAAATATTATTATAAGAACACATAGGGCTTGTATGAGTCCCAGTTACAAATTTATTTTTCTTAATCTTATTTAATAATTTGGGGGTGATGGTTCTCAGGGAACCTGGGGATCTCTCTTAATGATTTTCTGCTTCCCAGATGGCAGTTCAATGTAAGCACCGAAGATGCAGTGCCTCTCAGACCCAGTGCTACTGGTGCTGAGTACTTCCTGGGCCTGCCAAGGGCACTCCAGTGTTGCACACAATGATGATTGGCAGACTATGTGATACTAAAAATCAATTATATGTCTACTGAATAGAAGGTATATATCTTAATACCTGTGCTATCTCTCTGGCCCCCTAGATAACAAATTTAATTGTGGTAACAATTACTTGCTGATTTTCCAACAAAAAATGATTACCATCATGTACTTTCATCCCTTCTACTGTCCTGTCCATATTTGAGGACTTCACTGCGTCTCTGGATGATAAAAGGCCTTTCTTTCTATTCTTTGTATTGCAGACAATGCAGACTTTAAGTAGCAGCTGCTTCTGGAACTTCTGCAGCTCTGTTGTCTCTCAGCCTTGAGGTCCTGCCTGCTTGGTGGAGAAAAGCTTTTCCTTGGGCACTGAAACAATCTTAGGCCTTGCTTGTAGTGATTTTGATTCACATCCAGAGACTGACAGCACTTACATCTCCTGTGTCAGCTTACATTCACTGCTACAAAGACACGTTCTCTGTCTCCTTTACCCTAGGATCTCTTTTCTTTTTATTTAGATTTTTGTTAACCAGATTTTTTTGGGCTATTCTTGCCTTGATAGCTGCCAGTAGGTACTGAATCAAAACACAAAATCTGATATGGCTACCAAATGAAAATTAAAAGAGCAAGAAGAGATTTAAGGTATCAGGAAAGCAAAATACAATTTTTACAAAACAAAACTGAAAGCAGGTCAGAGAAGTGGTATAGAGGTTAAGGAACTGCCTTGCATTACCTGACTCCAGCTCTATCTTCAATACCACGTGATTATCTGCGCACCACCAAGAGCAGTCTCTGAGTTCAGAACTGACAATAACCCAGGAGCAGAAATCTCCACCCAAATTAAGAACCTCTTCCCTACTGCTTTGTATGCATAAAACCGTGGTTTGATACTCAACACTGCATTGTTCTCAAGTACTGTTGTTATTATTGCATTGTTATTATTGCATTGGGAACACTGCATTGTTCCCAAGTACTGCTTGTTGTTATTGTTTTCTTTTGGAGCCATACCTAGCAGTAGTGGGGATTATTCCTAGTTCTTGATTCAGGAATTTACTCTTGGTGTTTGGGGAATCATGTGTGATGGCAGAGATTGCACCTGGCTCAGTAGCATGCAAGGTTAATGTCCTACCTGCTGTGCTATCATTCCAACCCTGGCATCCACACTTGAACAATTTCAGGGTTGTTGAATATTAGGCAGGACTTACATGCAAAGGTTCATAAATACACACTGGCTAAAAATTAAAAAATGAAGATGCTCAATGACTTGCTTGCTCTTGAAATTCACATTCTTCAAAAGGATGAACCTGTAAATTAGTCTCCTCTTGTAAATATATAGGCTAACCCTTCAGCCGGGAATGATCTTGACCCCAGATAAATTGCTCTCCAAAAGAGCCTGAAATCAGAATTGTCCTGGGCCCTTCTAAATTAGGTCTTCACTTTGGATACATAGTACTTTGAGTGGAAACCCCTGATACTTGTTTTTAACAGCCTGCCTCTTTTGTATTTGCCAGTCTTTGAGACCTTTTACTTGATATCTACCTAGATTGACACCCCAGAAAAGCGTTTTAAACTCACATTTTAACCTCTGGCTAATCTATAGTTCCCTGAATGGGAATGAAGAAGAGAATGAAAGTTCTTTGGATTTATGTTCACTGAATCCATCCTCTGATTAGTATGACCCTAGCCATGTCCCTGCAAAGCCCTTCATCACTGAGGTATTTGGACTGACTTTAAAGACATTTTCAGTTCATTTTCTCAGTGTTGAGGCCTGGAAAGAGCAAAATGGTTAGCTAAAAGTAATTAATAGGAGTTTCCTATCTATTGGCACTTAAGCAAGCCTTCATGGATGTCCTTACCCTGCCCTTATCGTGGATATTTAGGTAAAGTATTAATCAAAATGTAAAAAGGACCTTGATAGAGACAAGGGTTCTTTTTACACTGGGAATTCAGAAAATTCAAGGACAGTGCTGCTAAACAAAACTGATTTGTGTTTGACCATTGTGGGTTGGTTATAGAGCTTGGTTTCTTTATTAGAAAATGATTTTAAAAGGACAGCACAAATTTGTTGTATAATAAGATAAGCAGACATAAGGTCAAAAAGCACTGCCAAAGGGATAGTTTGCTGAATATTGAAGACAAGCTTCCATTTCAAATGGTATCCAGGAAAATTTCCATTAACTTCAAAGCTAGTCGAATGAAACTGAAATTGGTAGGTCAGCAGTACTAAACCAACATCAGAATAGTTAGAAGTTTGTTTTGTCTCTCCTTTGCAGTATGCGTTTCATGAAAAAAAAAAATCCAAGTTCAAACCAAAAAATAGCTGAGTAGCTATTCTGCAACAGCAAAATTATAACACTTACTGGGCTCTATCAAGTAACATATTTCAGATGTATTTAGTGAATATAACTAAAAAATACTGGGTAGTGACATATTAAATTTATAGATAGTTTTTATCCACATAATTAACCCTATATAATTGAGTTGTAGGAGTAGGCAGAAGAGAAGATTTTTAATTTTTCACAAGATTAGGATTCTAATGAATACTGATAAGAAATTATCCTTAGAAGGACTTAGTGGCTCTTAAAAACTACAAGTCATAATAAAATTCAACTGTATGTCCAAGTCTTGAGGGACCATCCGGTTTCACTACCAATCAGAGGTGTTGCATTTATAGAATAACATCCAGTGAGAAATCATGTGGGAGTTGATTGACAAAGAGACAAATTCTGTAATCTTACTTTCGAGAAAGAAATGAGAAAAATATTTAAAGGCTTATAGAATAGTGCATATGGAATAAGGATCACAGACTATACATGTTAGAAATGGTGTGTCCCTGGACATATTTTTTTATATGTTTAGGTATATGTATAAAGTAGAATATCAAACTGAAACACAAAAGCACATTATTTGAATATAAAGTGAGATGTAGGAGGGTGTGTCTATTTTCTTTAATGTTACAAATTGTAGGCTTTGCTATTGTTGTTTGTTTTTAGGCTACACTTGGTGACGCTCAAGGATTACTCCTGGCTATGTGCTCAGAAATCGCTCCCAGCTTGAGATGTCTGGATTTGAACCACTATCAGTCCTGGATTATCTGTGTGCAAGGCAAACACCCTACCACTGTGCTATTGCTCCGCCCCAACTTGTAGGCTTGATATAACCAAACTTCTTACCTTGCAGTGGTAAACATTACAACTTTAAAATGAGTCATATTGAGCTAAAGCAGTGCTTCTCAATTATTTTCTGTCATGCCCTCCTAGGAAGAAGAAAACATTTTTCGTGCCCCCCCCTCGCAACTGTAAGTAGTATCTTTATTTAAAAACACACTTTAGCCTGCAAATCAAAAATATATAAAATAATTTGAGCTTATTTTTTTAATCAGAGGTTTTGTCTGAATTAATGACTACAATGAGCATGTTTTGCAATGCATAGATTTCGAAGTGGTGTTTGAAGCAGGACACAAGCAACTCTCAGCTCCAGAGACATGCAGAGACATAAACACAGGGCTTAGTTTGTTATGACAGTGTTTGCTGAGGTCAAACATGCCCCTCTTTACGGAGCCTCATGTCCCCCGAGGGCGGCGCATCCCACTATTTGAGAAGCACAGAATTAAAGAGTTTATTGTGGAGGCTTTATGGAAAAGTCTGTTTTATTTATTATTCTTTTTTAAAAATCATAAATATGATGATTACAAAGTTGTTCACGATTGACTTTCAGTCTTACAGTTACACCACCCTTCATCCATGCACATTTTCTGTCACTTGTGTCCCCAATTTTCTTGTCACCTTCCCACACTGCCTTCTCTCTCTTCCTCTCTCTCTCTCTCTCTCTCTCTCTCTCTCTTTCTCTCTCTCTCTCTCTCTCCCTCTCTCTTCCCCCCTCTCTCCCCTTTTCTTTTTTAGACACTGTGGTTTGCACTATTGATAATCAAGGGTACCTTGTTAATCACTTTATCCATTCAGCACTCAGTTCTTGTCCAGATTAATCACTTTCAACTATTGTCATAGTTGTCTTTTTTCTACCCTAACTGTGCTGCTTCACTATTTGTGGCAAGTTTCCTGTCATTGACTGGTCCTCCTGGCCCTCATCTCTATTGTTTCTGGATAAAAAGTCTGCTTCTTGACTCTTCATTTTTCTAGAGGTGATTGGTATTCCTCAAGTCCTTCCTTCATAAAGTCAGAATACTAAAGCTTAATTTTGTATGTTGTCATTTCTCTATTTTCTACCTCCTTTCACTTATACAGACCCATGTAATTATGCTGTTTTTTCACCTTAATCTCCCTCTTAATTATAGCTACTATTTTATTCCTGTTTTCCAGGTTATATTAATGTACCGTAAGTTCTAAAACGGAAGCCATGGATATTTCTGGTAATTGCTTATTCTACTGGACCTGAAAGGCAGTCTGATTAATAGTAATTATAAATTCAAAGGCCTATAATTTATAGATCAGGAAAAAATGAATAAGCTCAAATATTGAGAAAAATATTTATTGCAATAACTAAGCAAATATACAACTGTGCTAAATATGTTACTTTATTTTAAAAATAATATTATGCAAGGTAAATTCTTGGGAGAATAATGAGGATAAATAGTGATTTGTAAATAGATTTTTAAAAACAAAAATGTTAGGGATTAAAATTATAGTATAGTGGGGAGGAAATTGCCTTGCTCATGCCTGGCACCTAAGTGTCATCTGACCATGGCCAAAAATAATCTCTAAGTACAGAGCCAGGAGTAAGCCTTGGGCATGACCAAATGTTGCCCCCCTCAAAAAAAATTAACAAAACTGAAACAATACCAATATAAAATTCAATAGGGTTTTTGAGTCAACATGTAACAGACTACTCAATACTAACAAGTCAAAAATAAGGATTTTAATGCATCAAGGACTCTTCTAGTATCCTAAAAGAGGTGCAGTTATAAGGCAAATTGTGGCCTCCAACATTGGAGATGAGGGAATTACAGGGAGTCTCTGGTCATCATAACAGAGCCACACATAGGAACCAGTATGGGAAATCATGACCAGGTAGGGAAAACTGAACAGTATAGTGAAATTTTTTCAAAAACTTAAATTTAAACTTAAATTTCTCAAAACAGTGTGTTGTCAACATTGAAAGTTAGAAGTCCTAAGAGACCAACCGAGACATAATGAGGGTTCCACCACTTTGTGAAATTTACCTTCCATTTTTAACACTAAATATTAGAGAAAAAGCCTCCTATATTTCTATAGGCAATGAAAAAACTTTTGAAATATATCTGAATGTTCTCCTTCCTTCCTTCCTTCCTTCCTTCCTTCCTTCCTTCCTTCCTTCCTTCCTTCCTTCCTTCCTTCCTTCCTTCCTTCC
>PVKC010011617.1:0-24427 GCA_004027635.1 Crocidura indochinensis
AACCAGACTGAACCCAACAAAAATATACTAAACTTGAGAAGAGAAATGGAAGTAAGAGGCCTAGTGGATATATATAGGACACTCCATCCCCAGAAACCTGGATACACATTCTTCTCCAATGTACATGGGGCATTCTCCAGGATAGACTACATGCTGGCACATAAAACATACCTCCTTAATATCAAGAGGATAGAAATCCTGCAGGCTACCTTTGCTGACCACAAGGCTCTGAAATTATATGTGAATTCCAAAGGGACACAGAAGAAAAAATTTAACACCTGGAAGTTAAACAACCTCATACTTAATAACCAGTGGGTCTGAGATAAAATCAAAGAGGAAATTTTCTTTTCCTCTTTTCTAAAAACTTTTCTAAAAACAAATGATAATAAAGACACAAACTATCAGAATTTATGGGAAACAGCAAAAGCAGTTCTGAGAAGAAAACACACATGAGGAAAGAAGAAGGGGCTTACCTGAGTAGCTTAATGATGCAGCTCTTAGAAAGTGCTCAAGAAAAGGATCCAAAAATAGGGAGACAGAAGGAAATAACAAAGCTGAGAGCAGAAGTGGAAACCCATAAAACTGAAAGATCAACAAAAGCAGAAGTTGATTCTTTGAAAAAAAAAAACAAGATTGATAGACTACTGGCAAAACTAACAAAGAAAGAGAGAGAGAAACTTGATAACTCATATTAGGAATGAAAAAGGAGAGATCACTACTGATATGGCAGAGATTCAAAGAGTAATCAGAAACCACTTTGAGAAACTCTATGCCACTAACAATGAGAATCTGGAAGAAATGGTTAAATTCTTGGACTCTTATAATCTTCCATAGTTGAATGAAAAGGATATAGCATATCTAAACATCCCATCACTATTGATGAAATTAAAACGATAATCAAAATTCTGCCCAAACACAAAAGCCAAGGCCCAGATGGATTCACTCATGAATTCTTTCAAACTTTCCAAAAGGATCTACTACCAATCCTGGCAAGACTCTTTCATGAAATTGAAAAAATGGAAACAATTCCAAATACCTTTTATGAAGCCAACATCACCTTGATACCTAAACCAGACAGAGATGCTACGAAAAAAGAAAATTACATACCAATATTGCTGATGAATGCAGATGCAAAGATCCTCAATAAAATCCTGGCAAATAGGATTCAATGCCTCATTAAGAACATCATCCACTACGATCAAGTAGGTTTCATCTCAGGAATGCAAAGATGGTTTAACATCCGTAAATCTATGAGCATAATAGACTAAATCAACAACAAGAAAAATAAAAATCACACGATCATATCAATAGATGCAGAGAAAGCATTTGATAAGGTCCAATACCCATTCTTGACCAAAACTCTCAGCAAGATGGGAATGAAAGGAACCTTTCTCAATATAGTTAAGGACACCTTAACTAGCCACAAGCCAGTGGCAAATATTATCCTCAATGGAGAAAAACTAAAAGCCTTCCCTCTAAATTCTGGCAGAAGAGAAGGCTGTTCTCTCTCACCACTCCTAATCAACATAGCACTGGAATTACTCACTATAGCAATTAGGCAAGTAAAAGATATCAAGGCAATCCAGATAGGAAAGAAAGAAGTCAAGCTCTCGATGTTTGCAGATGACATGATACTCTACTTAGAAAACCCTAAAGACTCTACCAAAAGCTTCTAGAAATAATAGACTCATATAGCAAGGTGTCAGGCTACAAAATTAACACACAAAAATCAATGGCCTTTCTATACACCAATAGTAATAAGGAAGAAATGGACATTAAGAAAATAAACCCGGGGGCCGGGTGGTGGTGCTGGAGGTAAGGTGCCTGCGCTAACCTAGGACGGATCGCGGTTCGATCCCCCGGTTCCCCACATGGTCCCCTGTGCCTTCCAGGAGCGACTTCTGAGCGAATAGCCAGGAGTAACCCCTGTGCATCACCGGGTGTGGCCCAAAAACCAAAAAAAAAAAAAAAAGAAAATAACCCCATTCACAACTGTGCCACACAAACTCAAATATCTTGGAATCAACTTGACTAAAAACGTGAAGGACCTATACAAAGAAAACTATAAAACTCTGCTCCAAGAAATAAGAGAGGACACGTGGAAATGGAAACACATACCCTGCTCATGGATTGGCAGCATTAACATCAAAATGGCAATACACACCAAGGCATTGTACAGATTTAATGCGATCCCTCTAAATATACCCGTAACATTCTTAAAAGAAGTGGATCAGACACTTTTGAAATTCATTTTAAACAATAAACACCCTAGAATAGGTAAAGCAATCATTGGGAAAAAATATGGGAGGAATTACTTTCCCTAACTTTAAACTTCACTACAACGCAATAGTTATCAAAAGAGCATGGTACTGGAATAAAGACTGGCCCTCAGATCAGTGGAATAGGCTTAAATACTCAGAGAATGTTCCCCAGACATAATTTTGATAAATGAGCAAGAAATCCTATATGGAGCAAAGAAAGCCTCTTCAACAAGTGGTGTTGGCACAACTGGCTAACCACTTGCAAAAAATTGAACTTAGACCCCCAGCTAACATCATGTACGAAGGTACATCCAAATAGATGAAAACCTCGATATCAGACCAAAACCATAAGATATATAGAACAACACGTAGGCAAAACACTCCAGGACATTGAGATACAGGCATATTCAAGGAGGAAAATGCACTCTCCAAGCAAGCTAAAGCAGAGATTAACAGATGGGAATATATTGAGCTGAGAAGCTTCTGCACCTCAAAGGAAATAGTGCCCAGGATACAAGAGCCACCCACTGAGTGGGAGAAACTATTCACCCAATACCCAGAAGATAAAGGGCTAATCTCCAAAATATACAAGGCACTGACAGAATTTTACAAGAAAAAACATCTAATCCCATCAAAACTGGGGAGAAGAAATGGACAGACACTTTGACAAAGAAGAAATACAAATGGCCAAAAGACACATGAAAAAGTGCTCCACATCACTAATCATCCGGGAGATGCAAATCAAAACAACTATGAGGTACTACCTCACATCACAGAGGTTGGGACACATCACAAAGAATGAGAGCAAGCAGTGTTGGCGGGAATGTGAAGAGAAAGTAACTCTTATCCACTGCTGGTAGAATGGGGTCTAGTTCAACCTTTATGGAAAAGCAATATGGAGATTCTTGCAAAAACTGGAAATTGAACTTTCATATGATTCAGCTATACCACTCCTAGGAATATACCCTAGGAACACAAAAATACAATACAAAACCCCCTTCCTTACACTTATATTCATTGCAGTACTATTTACCAAAGCAATACTCTGGAAACAACCAAGATGCCCTTCAACAGACGAATGACTAAAGACACTGTGGTACATATACACAATGGAATATTATGCAACTGTCAGGAGAGACGAAGTCATGAAATTTTCCTATACATGGATGTACATGGAATCTATTATGCTGAGTGAAATAAGCCAGAGAGAGAGAGAGAAATGCAGAATGGTCTCACTCATCTATGAGTTTTAAGAAAAATGAAAGATATTCTAGCAATAATAATTTTCAGACACAAAAGAGAAAAGAGTTGGAAGTTCCAGCTCACCTCATAAAACTCACCACAAAGAGTAATGAGTTTAGTTAGAGAAATAATTACATTCTCAACTGTCCTAAAGAGAATGTATGAGGGAAATGAAAAGCCTATCTAGAGTACAGGTGGAGGTTGGTTGGGGAGGAGGGAGATTTGGGACATTGGTGATGGGAATGTTGCACTGGTGATAGGTGGTGTTTTTTACATGACTGAAACCCAAACAAATCATGTATGTAATCAAGGTGTTTAAATAAAATAAAATAAATTATATTATAAAAAAGATATAAAGTAGTGGGGCCAGAGAGATAGGATGGAAGTAAAGCATTTGCCTTGCATGCAGAAGGATGGTGGTTCTAATCCCGGCTCCCATATTGTCCCCGGAGCCTGCCAGGATTGATTTCTGAGCGTAGAGCCAGGAGTAACCCCGAAGCACTGCTGGGTGTGACTCAAAAACAAAAAACAAAACACAAAAAATATATATTCTAAGTGAATATATATATACATATATATACATATATATACATACATATATATATATATATATATATATATATATATATATATATATATATATATAGCTTTTGGGTCAAAGCTTGCAGCGCTCGGGATACTCCTGGCTCTATGCTTAGAAATCGTTCCTGGCAGACTCAGGGGACCATATGGGATGCCGGGATTTGACCTTACCTCTCCGGCCCCTCTAAGTAAATTTTTATAATTAAATATTTGACGATTATCTTTTGAACATCTCAAGAAATCATCACAAAGCTTTTGTTATTTTACTTAATGGCAAGTTGTATGATATTGATAAATTTGTTAAATAGAAACATACTTTTATTTTTAGAATCAACTCACTTGTTGTTGGTATTAGTTATTTTTTTAAACATGTTGCTGGATTTAGTTAACTATATATTGCATTTATGAGTCTACGATTCTAGGTAAGATAGCTTCATAGCTTTGTCTTTTATATTTTAGCATTGAGATTTTCTAGCTTCAAATATATTAAGATTCAACTTTATTTTATACTTTGAGATAGTTTATATAATATATACAGATATTCAATTTTGGAGCCTCTATAGGAATTATAAAAGAAAAAACGCTGAATCTATGACTATTTTCCTTTGGGTGATAGATTTTTTTGTGTGTTTTTGTTTGTTTGTTTGTTTTTGTTTTTTTTTTGGTTTTTGGGTCTCACCCAGCAGTGCTCAGGGGTTACTCCTAGCTCCATGCTCAGAAATTGCTCCTGGCAGGCACGGGGGACCATATGGGGCACCAGGATTCGAACTGATGACCTTTTGTATGAAAGGCAAACGCCTTACCTCCATGCTATCTCCTGGGCTTAAGTCATTGCTACAACTTTTAGAATGTGACAATAGAGCAAGCTTAGAATAGAGCAAAAGGCCAAGTAAAAGAAAATCTTGAAAAAATGTAAAAATAACCAGAAAAAACACTATATTTAAACCTTTCTCTAACCCTCTAAACTCTCTTCTAAAAGAGCTCACTTTCTGGGACCAGGGAGAGAACACAACAGCTAAGGCGCTTGCTTTTCATTCAGCTGACCTGGATTTGATCCCTGACATCCCATATGGTCCCTGGATCATTACCAGGAGTGATTCATGAGTGCAGAACCAGGAATAACCTCTCAGCATCTCCAAGTGTGGTCCAAAAAAAGTTCTCTTTCTTGTTATATTTGTACATAACTATAATTATGCATATAATTATCCTACTACTGAAGAGCATAATGGACGTAAGTATTCAACAGCTGTGGTATGTACGATGGAACAGAAAGTGCCTCGACAAAGAGTCAATTTTTATCTCCTGCCTTTCCCTTACATTAAAGGAATTTTCTCAAGCCACTCATTCTGTGACATTTAGGTCCAGTTAATTGCCATGTCTCTACTTTCCTGCTACTACCCTCTTTACCCTACACAAATTCTAGACTAATATCAACATTAAAAATGTATATGCTTTCAACTTGAGTCTCTAGATCCCCAAAAAGAATTTCTATTGTGAAGAATCACAAAAAGTGACAGCCAAGTTCAAGTTGTTTCAGAGACTTTATGTGGGGTGCAGACACAATTGAATCAATGTACGGAAAGATGCTCAGAATCCAAGAATCAGGGTTTGCAGTCTGATCAATTTGTTTTAAAACAGTTGGGAACCATTTCTGGTGACTTTCAGTGCTCACTTCTTTGTCTGTGATCAGGAATCACTACTGGCAGTGCTCAGAGAACCATATGTAGCACCGGGGACTAACTCTTGGTTGGTTGAGTGCAAGAAAAGTGTTCTATACTATCTTTTAAGCCCCTGAATGAGATCTTTAATATATCTATTAAAGAATAATATACATAGATTCCAAATTCTTAAATGCAAGTAACTTTGAAGGTGGAGGAATAATACATGATAGAAAAAGAGGAGGTAAATATTGAAGGGGAAAAATCCACACATAGAATGTTTTGCCTCTAAATTAAAAACGTCTTCCAAATCTTTTAACTTTTGACTTACAAGAGCTCAAAGAGAAAGATAGTTTTGAAGGGTATGGGACAGGGTCCAGATAGAATTGTTAGAGAACATCAGTGCTGAGATGAAAGTTCCAGGGCCATCTGGATGCCACCATGCCCTCTGGCAATCCTGAGAGGGGCTAGAGGAAGGTGGCATCCTGTGGCAGCTTATTTTATGGCTTATTTTAAAATGTCGGAGGAAGGACTCTGGGGACCACATGTCACCACACAGCCTTTAGTGCTCTGAAGTCTTTTGGCTGGCGGCCACCATGAGGCGAAAGGTCAGGGAACAACTGTGACTGCTCCATCTCATGCTTGGAGTTTTGGGGTATTACAGTAACTTTATTTTTGGAAACAGATTCAAAAGTGGAAAAATCTTTGACTGTGATGTCCTCATTTCTTCCTTAGGTACAGATAGAAATAAGACAAAAATCTGGTCACTGGCTATATAGGTGGATACAGCCAAGATAGAATTGATGCAAATATGAACTTTGAGAGGGTGGTTTAAAAAGATGTGGATTATTTTCTAATCAGTCTGGTCTCTAAGTGAAGAAATGTGTTGACTAGCTTAAAATATAGTTGACTGTCTATTCACTGTCCATTGATCTCTGTGAGAAAAGAGTTCCTAGAGTTCAGGATGAATATTGCCAGAGACTTATGTAATTATAGGGTATTATATATCTTTCTTAATGTTGGCATGAAATTTCAATGGACAATCCAGGATCATTCTTCATATCTTTGTAGAAAAGTAAATTATAGAACTAAAATTATTGATCTGGTGGTGAAACATTATCAAGTTAGAAAGGTTGTATTTATTTTGTACAAAGGACTAATGGAAACAGATAGGACTCTTTTCTTCCTTTTTTTTTTGGGGGGGGTAACACCCAACAACACTCAGGGGTTCCTCGTGGCTCTACACTTAGAAATCGCTCCAGGCAGGCTCAGAGGACCTCCATGCTATCTCTCTGGGCCCAGATAGGACTCTTACAGATGATCTAGATTATTTAATATTTATATATAAGTATAAATAGTAGAAGTTATATATTTTTATTAATATATACATACATTATATATAAATCAAGATCTAGATACTTGTGTATGCTCCCTCAGCTCAATTATATAAAGTTGGTGTAGAGATGACAGTAATGTCAGGTCCTCCTATCCTTAATTGAAAAAAATCTCTAATTGCATTGTTGTAAATGTTAATAGTCCATTGGTACAATCAAGTTTACTGTGCATCAAACCATTGCTAAGTTTTGTGGCTAATATGTCAGAATATAGAGGGTTACAAGGTGTTGCCCTTGGAAATGGAAGTATGTAATAATTCTGCAATTCTTTACAGCTTACAAAACTCTGCAGAAAGCACTGAATACATACTAGTTTATGTAAATGTAACCATAAAAGAAACTTAAGAAGCAGATATGCTTAGTGTAAAGGCTAGAAAATCAAGCATTAAAAGTGGTTAACTGACTTGTCCAGCATGACACACGAAATAAATAAGCCAGAAGATAACACAAATATTCAGTCTGAAAAAACTAGTATGGCTTGAAAGCTAATATAGCAGATTATAGCACTACATATTAATTTAATTCATCCTTTTATATTTAATACATTTTATTCAAGATGATACTGAGCAGAGTTGCCAAATAAATTGTGAAATTGTGTAGAAAGAATACACAATTTGGAACAGATCTCATAGAAGCAACAAAAAAACAGGATGCGTTTAGAATTGTCATTTCACCAATCTTCAATCTTAGAAACTGGATTCAAGAACAAAGGAGAAGTAGAATTTTTTCATGATGGTTATAATTGTAGACTACATTATTAAGGCCATCATTCATTACACAAAAATATGCTGAGGAATTGTGTTATCAACACTATATCTCTATTCTAGTTGACCGGGATTTAAAATTTTCCCAGATATGTGAACTTGGAAATTTCAACCCACAACTCTCCAATAGTTATTTGCTTACCCTCATCTTACTCTGTTTATGCAGCTTAGTTTTTAGGAAAATATTCAAGAGATCCCTTGTACATATTTCTGCAACTCTTTCCATCTGTGGTTTCTTCCAGTACCCTGCCCATCAAATTCTAACTGGATCAACTTCTAGCACCCCAATCTCTTTTTAAATTCAGTAAATCACTATGTTCTGCTTGGGTTTCCTCACCAATGCTTCAGGACTGAAAAAGTTTCCAGGGAGAAAGCCAGGTTATTCATTGGTTTCATGTTTTTTTCTTTTCCTTCTCTTTGGGAACACAGAACTGTTCAGAAATTAGTTACTTCATATATGTTATGTAGCTTTTTAGTTTTCATTGTTTATAGTATGAGGGAAAGTTCACTACCACTTAAGCTTCCATCATGACTGGAATGTAGTTTTGAAGTGAGATAAATCTACTGTGAATTTGGAGATGACACAATTTAATATTTCAAAATCAACTGTGCATGTTAAAATTTTAAGTAGAACCATCTCAAAAAATAAAAAATATATATCATTTAAATTCTAGTCCCAGGGAGCACGAGACAAGGTTCAATAAAGAATAATCCATAATAAAAGTAAAAGATAGGAAAGAAAGAAAATGTGAGACTACCTTTTATGAGGAGTGTAGAAGCCAAAAAAAGGTAGATCGTCCTTTCTACAACAGGGAATATTTACCCCTGAGAAAAAGGAGATGATGTAGGAATTTGGAAAAGTCTTAAAAATGAATATTATATGTTCAAGATTTTATTTTATTTTTTTGTTTTGGAGTAGCACAACTTGTGATGCTAAAACGTTACTTCTGAGCCTGTCTAGAGTACAGGCGGGGAGTGGGTGGGGAGGAGGAAGATTTGGGACAATGGTGATGGGAACGTTGCACTGGTGATGGGTGGTGTTCTTTTCATGACTGAAACCCAAACACAATCATGTATGTAATCAAGGTGTTTAAATAAAATATATTAAAAAAAGTTACTCCTGATTGTGCACTCAGAAGTTACTCTCCTGGTGGTGCCCAGGGGATGATATGGGATGCTAGGAATGGAATCTGCTGTACTATCTATCCAGTTCCTGAATGTTAAAAAATTAAAAACCTCAAATGAAGCAGTAATATCCTGGGGAAATTAATATGACATTGTCACAAGAAAAAAATAAACTTAGGTAAATCACCCATACAGGAATGGAGTTGGAGGGTATCAAGCTGACTGAACAGATACAGAAAGAGAATTTACCAGATGTGGATATCAAGAGTAAAGTAATAACAAATGGTCAAAGACAACAAACCATGAGAACTGATGTACAGAACTGAGTTTACCATGGGTGAGCAAAGAGCAGTGAGTTGAAGGAACGGGGACCCTGAGACAGAGGTGGAGGGAAGTGGATGATGGTTGGGAGTGTGGTGTTGGAATGTTGTATGTATGAACAATGTTGTATGTATGTTTATGTATGTATACTATCTTATGTTATGTATCATTAACAATATTATAAAGCACAGTGTACCAGGTAAAAATAAAAATTAAAACCATTAGAAAATTAGAATTGAAATGATAATGTTAAAAGCAAATGTTAGTATATTTTGAAGAATAACTTCTTGAAAAATAAAATTTTTTAAAAAAATCCAACATTGTGAGAAAAAAAGAAATAGACAATTTTGAGCTAATAGATTTCTATTCAAACACCTAAGATGTATCAACAAAGACAGCACTCAAAGGTGCCATCTTTGATTGAGGGGGTGTGCTATCCTGTGCCTGGGCACATACTTACCCAGTATGGCATTCATTGAAATTTTGGGGTCTCTATTGAAATTACAGCAACTTTACAAATAAATTTTACCTATTTGGACCATTTAATGCTTTTGACTATTGCGTCTTCTCCTTTGTTTCTTCTACGAAGCCACTTTAAGTATTCAGAGTAGGCTTTATGTATTTTTTTTATAATATCATGTTTCTTTTTTTTTTTTTGCTTCGTTGGTTATTGTATACTTGAGTTCCAACTTAAATGTTGTTTATTAACTTGTCTTTTAGTTTCATAACTATATGTTTTGTACTGTTCCAAATTGCTTTTGAACTCGTTGATTATGGCTTCTATTTTATAACTATATGTTTTGGGCTGTTTCAAATTGCTCTTGGATTCATTGATTATAGTTTTTATTCCAGACACAATGCTTTTGCAAAAGTTCTGGAATATCTATTGGTTGAAGTATCTGAATAATTTGAAGAATACTTAATCCTTTCACTCATTTTGTTCATATTTATTTATTTGACATTGTAACTATAATTATTTAAAAATTCTTTCCTGCTCACTACAGTACCTCAATTGCATTTTTGATTTATTCTTATTCATAAGATCTTGGCTCTCTGAGTGCATATTCACAATACACTATATAAATATATGTACTAATTTGCTGTTGTATAACTTCGGTTACATGTTTCTACTATAAATTATTTTATTAAGTTGTATCTATATTTGAGTATTTCTTACTTTTATTCATTATCTGTTTATTTCATGAGCTTACAATGATTTTAATGTATAAAGTTTTAGTATACATAGTTTTCTTACTCACTATCACCAAGTTTCCCAAAATCTTCTATATTTTATATAATATCTAACTATAGAATACTTAAAAGAAAGTTCCCTTCTGTGACAAAGAGTAAAAAAATTAATCACTTGAATTCAATATGAGATTGAATTGGTATTTGATGGTAAAATATTTGTACAGATTAATGAATATCTGATTTGTCTATGATCTTAGCAAAAGCCTTCTGGAACTTCTAAGTGAAAGTTTATGGAACTTTGGGCCATCTACTCTAAAAACCATAAAAGAAGACTAATCTGTAGCTTCTTTGTTTCAAAGGTTTATGAGCATATTGAAGGATGATAAGCAAGCTGCAGGCTCTGCTCTCACAATTTGGCTTTCCAATTGTACATCTTCAATATAGAGTAGTTTTTCTATTCTTGGTAGTAGCCTTCTGCTAGAAATCAAGCAAGGATTACAAACTCTCTGTTCCCAGAATTAACAAAGGGTCCCAAAGGGAATTCACCACAGACACTAAGGGTTAGTGGTAACTCCTTCCAGGGAGTTTCACTCTTATTGGGTTTGTTTTCTGCCTAACTCTCCTTAGTAGTTCTTTGGTTTTAAGAGCTAAAGAATGTAGTTAATTTCTCTGTAGCTTTCAAGACTCTATTTTTTATTTGTTTAGCATTCCACATGGTCTAAAAATTCAACAAGTGTATTATGAGGGGGAATGAGCATATGTAAAGGCCTCTCAAGACATCAATTACATTCACTTTAGTCCTGTGAGACTCCTAAAAGCTTTGCAGTTTTACCTTCGTCTCAGCTTGGATTTCTGATTCCTAGTCTCTACCTAGTGCCATGGAGAAATGGACTCATCTTCCATGGGAACGATGCAACAAACCATCTCCCATTTCCACTGGGTCTTACTACCTGAAAATGCTATTGATTTAGTCCTCATAATTTCCAATGTTTTTAATATTATTAAAATGTTTTATCTTATTTGGTCTAAGAGCTGTCAATCAGAGCCACATAATGATCAACATAAATTTGCATACAGATCTTGAAAAAGTACAAATAAATAGTACCAAAAATAGTATATGGAGTAATATATCACAGTGGTTAATTTGGTGTTGATTGAGTTGTCAATCATTCCATTTTACTTATTATACATTTTTAAATAAGATAAGTAATGTGTAATAACCAAAAGACAAAAAAAATCAACAAGATTAATTTTATTCAAAAATTAAAAAGAAACTTTACTTGAGGTAAAAAATAAGACAATTCATATAAACAGATGTATGCATATGACTAAGATCCACTTTTCACAAGAAAAAAGCAGTTCCTATTTTATTTTATCATTTTTGCATACTTTATAATAAAGGTAAAATAAAAATATATGATAAAAGTATAAAAAGTGATTCTCTTCCATTCCCAAAACATAAAACTAGATTAAAATACAATAATATGTCTATTCTTTAGTTATGCTGTTAATTATATTATATTACATTATACTATCCTACATTATATCATATCATATATTATACTACATATATTAAAATCCCCCAGATCCTAAGCCTAGGGCTCATAGTAGGCCCTAAGTGTTACATATAATTAACATAATGATTTTATTAATTAATTATACTAAATAATGTATGTTAATATAATGAATATAATATAATTAGAATAATTGCCAGAGAAATAATGCAAACAAAGAAGTCAGGTAGTTTGTTCAAAGTTGAGCAGGAAGTCTGATATATGAAACCTATTTTGAAAATCAAGTTCTACATCAACTATTCACACCTCAGTGTCTCACTTTATTTTAAAAGTATAAGTAGGCTTGCAAAGATCACAAAAGGCTTGTGATACTTCCACATCACTAGAATAATTATGTGATGTAGCTGTAAGTTCTGATTCTAGTGCCAACATGTCTGTTCCTGTATATAATAAACTCTTACCTATAGTCAGTATTGTGGGCAATACATGTGTATTATTCTTAAAAATTAGGGAGTCCTTTTATAAAATTGCTTCGTCTTTCTTGGATTGGCAGAAAAACTCGAGTTCGTTGATCTCAGCAATCATATATACATATATATATTTTATACATAAAAGCTACATTATTCCATGACCTCCATACTTTGGTGTGCCCATGCAAACGATAATTGCCATACTAACATATTCCTTTTACCAGACTTGCCTGCCCATCCTTATCCATTGTCTTTCAGTAACTATTATTAGTAGCCATAATTTAGTCTTTGATCTAAAAGTTTGGCAGAATTGTATTCCTTTTCTTGGTTAAATATATAATGTTCAATGTATATGTATTGCATATATAACATGAATATATTGCATATATGTATATGTATATACCACAACTTCTCTATAAGGTTTCTATACTTCCTTATTAAAAAATAAAAAATTATAAAAAAGCTACATTATCTAGTAAACTGAAAGATAAGAAATGTTAAAAAATAAGGCCCACATGTAGAAGTGTATAGAAGTATGAAGGTGTAGGCAGAATTCAGTCTGCAAGTTGTTACCAACCTCTATCCATATGTCTAGTACAATGTAGACCATGAAATATATGACATACATGATCATACCCTATTGAATATTCATTCTTCTTCTCCTCCTAATTTATAAAACCCCTGTTCTGTTTGGGAAAGTGGGGAGAAATATGTATAGATAACATTCTCAGTTTTATCTTAGCAGAGGGTGATCAGGTGGCAAGTTGTGGTTAAATTTAAGGAACAATTGATTAGGTATTTGTAAAGTTTGATTTTATTATTAAAAAGACATATACGTTTATTCCTTCTATATTTATTCTTTATCCTTTTACCTAAAAGAGGAGACACATACTCATTGGATAAAAAGTACTCTCAGGGGCCGTACCGATAGCACAGCAGTAGGGCGTTTGTCTTGCACGGGCCAACCCAGGATGGACCCCGGTTCGATTCCTGCATCCCATATGGTTTTTAGAGCCTACCAGTAGCGATTTCTGAGCTCAGAACCAGGAGTAACTCCTGAGCACTGCCCGATGTGATTAAAAACAAAAGCAAAAACAAAACAATAAAAAGTGCTCTCGGGTTGAAGAACAGAGACATCTTTTTTTTTTCTTTCTCCTCTTTCCTTTTCTTTTTTCTTTCTTTCCTTTTTCTTTAAATTAATATCTTTATTTAAACACCTTGATTACAAACATGATTGTGGTTGAGTTTCAGTCATGTAAAGAACACCCCTCTTCACCGGTGCATCATTCCCATCACCAATGTCCCAAATCTCCCTCCTCTCCACCCCATTTCCGCCTGTACTCTAGACAGGCTTTCTACTTCCCTCATTTATTCACATTGTTATGATAGTCAGAGACATCTTCTTGATTAGCTAAATTTTCCCCATTTATTCAACCTCTGAACTTTTTGTTACATAGAACAATAATTTCACTTAAAGTTGCATGTAGCTGAGGGGCCAGAGAGATAGCATGGAGGTTTGCCTTGCATGTAGAAGGACGGTGGTTTGAGTCCCGGCATCATGGTCACCTGAGCCTGCCAGGAGCGATTTTTGAACATAGAGCCAGGAGTATTCCCTGAGCACTGCTAGGTATGATCCAAAAAAATTAAAAAAATTTAAAAAAAAGTTGCATGTAGCTAAATGCAATCCTAATGGACTGAGAATTGAAGTGTTTAGAGGTTTTTTTTAAGACAGTATCAGGGTGTTCTCTAGTTTTAGGCAGTCTGGAAATTGAGGAGAGATATTCAAAAAATGAGAATTGGGGCCCTGGAGAGGTATCACAGGCATTAAGGTGTTTTTGCTGCATGCAGTCAACCCTGATTAATTTTTGGTATTACATGATCCATTGAGTATATTAGGTACAGCGATAGAGACCTCCAGCCACCAGTTGATTGAATTCTGGGGTTTCCAGCATTGCCAAAATAATATGGGTAATCTCCAACATCACAGGGACATGTTCACATTAAATTAACATGAAAGGGTTTCATAAGGAAAATGGTAAATATCACTGGGGAGGTTACCAGGGACATTTGAGTATTTTTAAAATTCACTCATGGAACATTACAGAACTATTTAAAATTCTCTTTCCAACTTCTGCCTAAAGTCCAGATCACCAAACTATGATAACTTTTGAAATATGTCCTTGGTCTTGCCCTTCAAGCCTATGTTCTCCCTTGAAAGTAAGTCTTGCTTGCTTGTCTCTATATATCATTGCTTGCCTTTTTTTTAACACTCTGGATAAATGTCCAAACACATATAGTCTCTCACATTTTTCTAAGTAAGTTTCATTCAATAAAACTATATTTCATCACAAGAATAGAAACAAACCAAAATCTGTCCAAAACTTACCCAATGTTTGTTTTGAATGGCACTTTGTCATTTCTGCTCATCTCCTCATAGCTTCCTGATCTGTCATCTTGTTTACTGCCAGTTCCTACTTTTTTCCTTTACAGTGTATATCAATAGAATGCTTTTTGTGGACTTTCTTTTTCTTACTCATAACCCCATTGATTTATATAATGACCCCAGGAATAGAACTGTGAAAGACAAAACTATCTCAACTCAAAAAGAAAGATGGAAGTCATTAACATTACCTTTTACTAGTATTTATTTCTTAGATAAATATAGATTTAAAATATATTTATTGTGTGCAATATATTTTATATATAACACATATTTAAATATATTTATTGTGTATAATATATACATATTTAAATATATTTTATATACATTATATATGATATATATTTAAATATATTTATTATTTTTAGGTTTTGTGTTTTTTTCTGATGGTGCTCAAGGGTTACTCCTGGCTTTATGCTTAGGAATCATTCTGACTCCGAGGATCATATAGGATGCTTAGGATCAAACCCGGGTCTGTCATATGCCAGGCAAATGCCCTACCCACTGTACTATTATTCAAGCCCCTTCCTTCTATTATTTTTAATTACAAACACATAGACATTAAACAGGACATAGAAATATACATTTACCCCCCCTTATTATCGTACCAATCTGGTAAATCTTATTCAAAAAGGACTAGCTATAATAAGCATCAGTGTTAACTCTCACCTTGTCCCATCTCTTTTAATGTCACTAAATTCTAACATGTCATTCAGTTTCCTAAACAGAAACCTAATCAACAGATTTCATGACAGTTAGAGAAATTAAAAAAGCTTTTGAAAACTAACATAACACACCATATATTCCACAATGACCCTCCCTGTCTTGCAAAACTGGAGAGGATGCCTACTCCCCTTTCCAAGCTGGTAAGCCTCCTTTATATCCCAAGAAATAATTTCTCCTGTGGTAAAGTGCCCTTATTTCTAAAGCTACATCTCACAATTTATTTTTGGTTTCTGATGCCCTTTTTATTGTCATCTGTCTTTCATCAGACTCCCATGGAGAATTCCAGCTACCAGTACTAACAACATTATACACAGCACCACTGTTGATGCCAACATGAAATGGAAATACATATTTTTTTTGTTAGGGTGTATAAACTTCCTGGTTTAATGAAGCAGAGCTATACTGAAAGTTTATCTAACTCAGTTTATAATAAGAAAATGCCTTGGTGCATGTGTTTGCACTATAAAGAAAGGCTAAAATTAACACTTTTAAGACCACCTCCGACACACGAGTAAACTTGTTATAGGCAAAGAGAAAATCAAGGTAAAAGTTGATTAAAACACCAAACCAAATTAAATTTGATCTAATAGTGTTTACTTGTTTGAACATCTGGAAAAGTTTGAGCATACACTGCAAACATTTTTTAACCTAATTTTAAAATAAATTATGCTTAGTTTCCACAAAGTTAGGGTCCTTTTAAAGAAATAATTCTTAAGGCTTTAAGGGGTTTTGTTTGTTTGTTTATTTGTTTTTCTTTTAGTAGGAAAGAATTTGAATAATAAGGTGCCAATGGGAGAAAAATCTAAATATCTCTCTTTTTTTTTTTTTGTTTTTGTTTTTGTTTTTGGGTCACACCCGGCAGTGCTCAGGGATTACTCCTGGCTCCATGCTCAGAAATTGCTCCTGGCAGGCACTGGGGACCATATGGGGCACCGGGATTCAAACCGATGACCTTTTGCATGAAAGGCAAACGCCTTACCTCCATGCTACCTCCCAGGCCCCCTAAATATCTCTTCTAATAAATACACAACAGAATGCTATAGTGAGTAACAAGTACAATGGTCAAAGAACTTATCCCCTCAGTTCAGTGAAACATAAATGTGTAAGCTCTCCTAAATAGGGGTTTTGGGAAAATCTTTACCAACACAGATGAAGGAGGAGCTGTTTAGACTTGCCCATAATTTGCTCCAAGAAATGTACTGAACTCCAGGAAAGTGTGTAGTTCCTGGACAGATGGAGGATTTACCTGACATTCCTATATGCTCTAAACTAAATGCTTTATTTTCTATAGTCATCATTGACTTTATCCTGACCTTCAGTCCACATTTATTTTTCTCCAATGGTTACTTGGTTATGAGTAGTGCAACCAAAGCATGAATGTCATTATTTTTAGGTTCACAGTATTTGGAGTTAAATCTTATATTGTTATATAACAGCACTTATTCCCTATGTTTGTGTATTCTTGGATAGAAAAGAATGGATAGGTATTTATGGAAAAAAACAACCTAAAAAGGGGAATTAATAAACTCTAAAAATCCCAACCTTTGTTAATCCTAAAGTCCTATTCTCTTACTATAATTCTAGAGATAGATCTTGATATCTAGTCAGCAATCATTGTAACTGTTTTTGCAGGAATATGATATCCCACATCCTACCTCTCCCCACTACTCTTCCTTAATATTATATCAGCATTGAATTTGTCAACTCTGTCTTTCCTGAATTCAGGTTGTAATCTGTGGCTTCCTGATGGATTATCTCTCAGACTTCTTTTTTACCTTCTCAATCATGTCCAAACACAGCAGGTGATGTATTCTGTTGGGGTATTGAGGAAAGACAGGGTTAATTAATCTTTTGTCCCTGGGCTTTTTCAGCACCCATTTAATATCTAGGAAGAGAGTTGTTATTTGATACAAACAGTAGATAAAAATGTAAGTTGTAAATCAGAAAAAGACATCTTGTCTCTCTCTCCCCTGCTCCAAGCCCTCATTACTAAATCCACCGGTTAGAGCTCAGAGTGTATCTGGCAAAATCAGGCAAGGGTTGTGAACTTTATGTGTTTGGTATGGGTCGTGGTCAGCAAAGTTGGGTTTCCTTATTAGAAAAGTCTGCTTTACACTGTAATAAAACTTCACACTTGTGATTAAAAACAAAACAAAACAAAACAAAACTGCTGTTGTAGAAACATACAACCTCTCTCTAGACTCCCAACTCCTGGCGTGACTCCATCCACACACTCGTAACTCAGAGCAGCCAGTGGTTGAAAATCATGTTCACATTTATTCCTTTACTCCCTGTTGCTCAAGGGTAGCCTAGGTCAGTGAGCCACAGAATAATTTTTAGATGCTAACAACCAAAACCAGTCCCCTTTGCTTAGACTTTATAAGCACTTATAACATGAATCCATGGCACTTTAAAAACCTGTTCAATTCTTTTATTATTATTAATATTATTATTAAAATTTCTTTAAGTTCTTCTTACTGGAACAGAGTATCTTCATCAGTATCACCTAGCAGCATAGAAAAGAAACTCTCCAAGTTTTATTCTAAAGCAACTAAATCATAAACTCTGGGGATGGGGGTTCAGTAGTTTGTGTTTAACAAGCACTCTGGGTGATTCTAATGTTGGCCCCCATATGAGAACCAATAAGCTACTGTTACTACTAGCCCTGCTTCAAAGGAGCTGCAAATACAGACATCCCCAAGAACTCACTTCTTCATAAGCATTATCCTTGCAGACAGGGCAGAGAGCAAATTGTGACTCTGAAATTGTTCCTGCTATGTGGAAGTGTTGGGGTGTAACCCTAGGAAACATTGAAAGCATTTTTTGTCTTGGAGGACTGGGGACAATCTGGTTGATCCACAGTCTTGACGCAAGGAAGCACTTTCTTCAAACAACTGACTTGGAATTTGAGAAGAAGTGATTTCCCATCATAATCAGGAAATTGCATGTGGATGAACAGAAGCATCTGCTACTAATGTTTTCAAAGCTACATTTTCCTCAGGTACATTCCAGAGGGGAGTCAACCATTTCCACATGTGGGAGCTGATCTTTCAACTATCTATCTTACCTACCTTGTGTGTCAGCACAGATTTCCTTAGAACTTAAAATTCACTTCAAAGTCAGAGTGAAGCCCAAACCTTTCCCAGGTGTCACAATGAGTTGTTGATCAAGGGCCAGAGCTTTGAGGAGCTGGGGCCCTTCTCATTGCAGAGATGGTCTTTTCCTCTTTAATTACATGGGTGTATAATAGAATTTTCCAGGAAATTTGTAAACATAACACTGTTTAGGTCCTGCTCCCTGAAGTTCCTATTTTATTCTGGACTGGTATCTCTGCATTAGTATTTTAAAAATAGTATTTCCATCTATAGTACAATCCAATTCTAAAACCTCTGCTGTAAATAAGTATTCTAAGAATATTTACTATACGTGAGTCTCTAGATTAGACACTTGGAGATTTAAAGAGCATAAGCTAAAAGAATATCCCTTCAAAAGGTAGACAATGGTGGGAAATTGAGCTAATATCTGACCCAAACTCAATGTTTCAGCCGAGTTGGCTTCATGCTCTTTTACATCTACCTATAATGTGTTAAAAGCACCAAAGGCAGAGAGATTAAATTCTGAGTGTGAAAAAATGAGCACATCATTTGGGGACAGAGAAAATAAAAATTTAACAAAAGCACAAAGACAAGAGAGATATGCTGTATATGCTGTATATTTTAGGATATATTTTAGGAAAGAGGTTGGTGTGGTAGGATAGGCCAGTTTTCCAAGGATTTTGAATGTCATACTGGTAATATTGATTTTATTCTCAATCCATCATGTGTTCAAAATATAACTTGAACACTTGAAAGATAACCACTATTTTTACTAATGGAAGTATTGTGAATTGCAATTAAATGCATTGACAAATTAATTTACTTTGTTATAGGTTCATGTGCTAAACATTGTGAAAATAAATATATTAAAAGCAATAATTATAATAAGTTAATTGGTGAACCTACATTTTCTTATATCTTTAAAAATATAACTTTATGTACTAAATTATAAATTTATGTTGCTGTTGCTGCTAATTCTGTGTGGGATTTTTTGTTTGCTTGTTTGCTTGTTTTGGTTTTTGAGCCACACCCGGTGACACTCAGGGGTTACTCCTGGATATGCATTCAGAAATCTCTTCTGGCTTGGGGGACCATATGGAACGCAGGGGTATCGAACCACGGTATGTCCTAGGCTAGCGTGTGCAAGGCAGATGCCTTAAGTCCTGCACCATTGCTCTGGTCCCATTCTGTATATTTTTAATGAATAAAAAAATGCATAAATCTTATCACTAACTTAGTGATACCAGTAGGTAAAATTTATAAAACAAAATATTTAATATATATAGTATAAAATAGGCTCTATCTCATTATTTACTAAGTAAATAAAACAGGTTCTATTTTTATATAAAATCTTTATTTAAGCACCATGATTAAAAGCATGTTTGTAGTTGGGTTTCATGCATAAACACAATATTCCCCTTCACTAGTGCAACATTCCCACCACCAATGTCCTGATATGTGATATAAGTAGATGACTGGAATCACTTTGAACATAATTCTAGACCTAGTTATATAAAACATGCACTAAAATACTTTAGACTTTGAAGTCCTAAGGACCACCTTTAAGAAGGGCTGTATTTCAAGATAATGCCCTATTCTGAATATTTTTGCAGTTCAAGTACCTTCCAGTGGTAACCGATTGAATGCATGGTCTTGAGTATTAGCATATTTTATTCAAGCATATTTTAATTTCCTTCATAAGGAAATTAACATGTATTAACTTGTCCTTTGGTTTTACCATAAACAAAAAATCCACCTCTTTCAAGTGTTCTTGAGGATTTACATTATTTCTCTCTTTATTCTCACTTTCTTTGCATGTGATCAACCTAGTTTCAACCCCCTGTCCCCCATATGAACCCTTGAGTTCTGTTAGCAGTGATCTCTGAGCATAGAGTAAGAATAATCACTGAGTATGCTGGGTATCTCCCTCTAAACAAACAAAAGAATGTTTTTCTTCACAAACATATTACATCTCATAAATATTCTATGGTTCCTTTGAACAAAAACGAATAATCATTCTTCTCCTTTTATGCAAAATTGTTAAACTATTGTTAATATACCTTTTCACTACAAATAGAATTTTGTCATTCACATAACAAAATCAGAGATGTTGGCCTGGACTACTACTTCAGAATCAAGTGAGTTTTGAGACTACCATATACAACTAGAGTTTAGTATTTTGATTTTCAACACAGGAAGCAACTTGTTAAAGACATAGTGTAAGAAACTTTAAAAACAGTAAAGCCTTGTTATTATTGGTGCATAGAAAGGCCATTGATTTTTGTGTGTTAATTTTGTAGCCTGCCGCCTTGCTATATGAGTCTATTGTTTCAGGAAGCTTTTTGGTAGAGTCTTTAGGGTTTTCTAAGTTGAGTATCATGTCATCTGCAAATAGCGAGAGCTTGACTTCTTCCTTTCCTATCTGGATTCCCTTGATATCTTTTTCTTGCCTAATCGCTATATAGAGTACTTCCAGTGCTATGTTGAATAGGAGTGGTGATAGAGGACAGCCTTGTCTTGTGCCAGAATTTAGAGGGAAGGCTTTTAGTTTTTCTCCATTGAGGATAATATTTGCCACTGGCTTGTGGTAGATGGTCTTAACTATATTGAGAGAGGTTCCTTTCATTCCCATCTTGCTGAGAGTTTTGATCAAGATGGGTGTTGGACCTTATCAAATGCTTTCTCTGCATCTATTGATATGATCATGTGATTTTTATTTTTCTTCAGTGGCCTTTCTATACACCAATAATAACAAGGAAAAATGGACATTAAGAAAACAACACCATTCACAATAGTATCACACAAACTCAAATATCTTGGAATCAACTTGACTAAAAATTTGAAGGACCTATACAAAGAAAACTATAAAACTCTGCTCCAATTAATAAGAGAGGACACATGAAAATGGAAACACATACCCTGCTTATGGATTGGCAGGATTAACATCATTAAAATGTCAATACTCCCCAAAGCATTGTATAGATTCAATGCGATCCCTCTAAAGTAGGGGTCTCAAACTCGCGGCCTGTAGGCCATTTGCGGCCTTCCATACAACATTTTGTGGCCCGTGGCCGGCCTTCAAATATCGCAGTATTCGTAATTATTCGCTTACCGAATAATCACAATAAAAATCGCATTGGTAAGAAAAAAATCACATTAAACATTCGCATACCCCAAGCAGTTCCGTTTGGGGTAAGCAAATTCTTAATACGATTTTTTTGCCATTTTTTTCCTTACTGATGCGATTTTTTATTGCGTATATTCGGTAAGTGAATACTTTGCGCCTATCGCAGACATCATTTTCGCTGCTTCTGCCTGCTATCCCTTGCATTATCGGAGGCCTAAGGGAGAGAAGTTTGTTACATAATTAGATTTTTTCATACCTTCAACATGACTTCATCAAAGCCTGCAGTGAAAAGAAGGATTGATGATGAGCACAGACAATTTCAGGAAAAGTGGGAGATGCAGTATTTCTTTGTTGAGCACAGGGGCATCCCCACATGTCTTATTTGCTCAGAGAAAGTTGCAGTACAACTTGAAACGCCATTATTCAACTAAATATGCTGAAGAATGTACAAAATATCAAGGAAATGAGAGAGCCAAGCGGGTTGCCAGTCTTAAAGCACATCTAATGAGGCAACAAGATTTCTTCAAGAAATCAACCAAAGAGAATGTTGCATTAGTAGAAGCTAGTTACATGGTTAGTGAGATGATTGCTAAGGCAGGGAAACCATTCACAGAAGGAGAGTTTGTTAAAAAAAATGCATGTTACAGGCTGCAAGTATTATCTGTCCAGAAAAGAAAGGTCAGTTTAGCAAAATCAGCCTTTCTGCCAACACAGTGGCAGAGAGCATTTCTGACATGTCAAGTGACAGTTATCATCAACTGTGTGAGAAAGCCAAATGTTTTGATGCATACTCAGTTCCTCTTGATGAGGGCATAGATATAACATACACTGAGAAGCTCACAATTTATGTCCATGGTGTTGACTGCAATTTTGAATTGACAGAGGAGCTGCTCTGTCAATAATTCCAATGCATGGCAAGACCATTGATAATGAGATATTTCGGCATCTGTGTGATGCGATTGAGAATGCAGGTTTGCCATGGAAGAGGTTTGTTGAAATAATAACTGATGGAGTGCTATCAATGACTGGGAGGAAAAATGGACTGGTGGCACTTGTTCAAAAAAACTTGAAGAGGAGGGTGTAGAGAAGGCTAGCATTATCCATTAGCAGGCCCTTTGCAGTAAATGCCTGCCATGTGGCAATGTGATGTCTGTTGTGAAATGCATCAACCAAATCAGATCCAGGGGCTTAAAGCACAGGAGGTTCTGTGCCTTTTTAGAGGAAATGGAGTCAGAATATGGAGATGTGCTCTATTTCACCAAGGTATGTTGACTCAGCAGGGGAAATGTCCTGAAAAGATTTTTTTGAGTTGAGAGAAGAAGTGAACGCATTCATGGAGAAGGAGGGAATGCTGTTTCTGAGTTGAGTGACCACAAATGGCTCATGGACTTAGCTTTTCTTATTGACATCACACATAAGCTGAATGTACTAAAAGAGATGTTACAAGGCACGGGGCAGCTTATCAGTGCTGCCTATGACAACGTGAGAGCATTCTCCACAAAACTTGTGTTATGGAAATCCCTGCTCTTTCAGACAAACCTTTGCCATTTCCCGGCAATTCAAGGAACTTGTGGATGCAGGCATACAAGTGGTGAGAAATATGTTGATGCAATTTTTAAGCTAGAGAAGGAATTTGATCACAGATTTGCAGACTTCAAAAAGCACAGAGCCACTTTCCAAATTTTTGTGGACCCCTTTTCCTTTGATGTGCAAGATACCTCTCTTGTGCTTCAAATGGAGCTCAATGACCTGCAATGCAACTCTGATCTCAAAGCCAAGTTCAGGGAGATTAGTGGAAAAGCAGACATGCATGGGCAATTTTTGAGAGAATTGCCCCCCAGCTTCCCTGAGCTTTCCCGAATGTTCAAGGGCACCCTGTGCCTTTTTGGGAGCACACATTTGTGTGAAATGTTATTCTCCACATTGAACTTCAATAAGTCAAAGTACAGGTCTAGACTTAATGATTATCATCTTCAAGCCATACTGAAGGTCTCAACTGCTTCCTCCTTCCTCTCTAAAGCCAAATGTGGTTCAGATATGTGAGAAGCACTGTCAAGTCTCTGGCAGCAAGAAATGGGCAAAAGATGCCATGTTCAGAAGAACTGTTCATGACCTTCACTCAATATTCTATTTATGTTCAAAAGAATTAATTAAAACTGTTAATAATGACGTTTGAGGACTTTTTTTTGTGAAATCTCTTATGCAGCCCTGGCTCACCCCAACTATGCCTCCTGAGGCCCCCAGGTAAATTGAGTTTGAGACTCCTGCTGTAAAGATACCCATAACATTATTCAAAGAAGTGGATCAGGCACTTTTGAAATTCATTTGAAACAATAAACACCCTAGAATAACTAAAGCAATCATTGGGAAAAAGAATATATGGGAGGAATTATTTTCCCCAATTTTGAAGGTTACTACAAAGTGATAGTCATCAAAACAGCATGGTATTAGAATAAAGACAGTCCCTTAGATTAGTGGAATAGGCTTGAACACTCAGAGAATGTTCCCCAGAGATAC
>PVKC010011618.1:0-24519 GCA_004027635.1 Crocidura indochinensis
AAAAAAAAATGTTGGAATCACCACAAGAACAAAGACTAGAGAATCAGTCAGGGCCTTTATGTTAATCATGGGCTCTTGAGGTTCTATAGAACATAAAACACATAAGTTTTGGCCAATGCCCAATCTGTGAATCCTTTTGACACTTTGCTGATCCTACTAAAGAACATTTATAAGATTTTGACAGTGGCTTATACAATAAGATCATGTATGTTCTATTTCATAGTACTCTGAAGTTTGAATTAATTATCTCATATTGTTCTAGAATAACTTTACTTTTAGTTTCTAATCCTTCTAAAGCAATAAGAATTGAAATGGCCCACAGTCATACAAACACCTTAGGAAGAAGTTCTAAATGAAAGATTGAAGTAAAGAGAATCAAGTCTACTACTGAATTTTCTGCTAAAGTGTTTCAAGGAAATTCTAAAGATATATTAATAGAAATTCATGAGAGATACATTGGAAGTTCCATGTGTTTTGATGGAAAATACTGTTAATTGCAGCATTGAATTTACTTTGATTCATAACAAATACTTTATTACTAAAATATGAATATTATTACTTTCTCAGGAAGATATACTTAACTCATGAAAACAAAAAAGACATTGTCATTTATATTTCTTATAAAGAAGTAATTACTTGATCTCTAATAGCTCCACTGTTATTGCTATAGGAGTCATTGCTATTGTTCCTAAAATAATAGATGTTTGGAGAAGAGCTTTGTGTACCAAAGATTATTATAAAACTGACTAACCTTTCAATTCATCAGAAAGTCATAATACTTCATTCAGATTTTCAAATATGTCAATATCTACTATCTGTTCCCATACTATTTCACTCTTAATTCCCTTATTTTGCTTACTATTTTGTAAAATTTGCTGTCACTTATGATATTAGATGCTTCTTATAACAGTTTTCTATCATGACGAATACTTGGTTTTATTTTTAGTGAATAAAATGTCAGTAGAGTGTAGATTAAGCCAAAATAATTATTAGTTACTACATATACATCCTGTTGAGAAATTAATGTTAAATTTATATTCTCATCCTGTTTGACAGAATACAAATAAAAAGCAAAACATAAAGCCCAGAGAGTTTAATAGCCTACTAAAGAACTATTATATGAACTCTCATATTTTTTCACAAGTATGATAAGTATATTTATTGAAGAAAACATCTTCAAACAGATTCATTGCTCTATTTGGGAGAATATGTCATATAGAGATCTATTATTTGCCATATTCATTATTTCCATTGAAGGGCTGGAGTGATAGTACAGCATATAGCGTACTTGCCTTGCATGTAACTGAACAAGGTTCACTCCTTGGCATCTCAAATGATCCCCAACCATCACCAAGTACTGCCAGGAGATATTTCTAAGCACAGGGTCAAGAGTAACAACCACTGAATATAACCTAGTGTGGTGCATGCCAATAGGCTTCCTTTATATTCAATATTTATTTTACTGAATAAAAATACAATAAGAATATGGTCTACTTATATGAGAGCTGAGAGACTCTGAAAAGATGTGAGGCAACTTCAGTGCAATATGTGGTATCAATGTATTTCTTTTACTCTTTTTTAACCTTAGGTTATAGTCCACATGATAGATTATTGATAAAATGCCACTTGCAATGTGTTTGTTGCAATTTAGTTACTGATGATAGATAATACACTTTGTCTTCCCTGCTTCATCCTTAAACATGACACTGTAACTGTTACCCAGGTGGATAAAAACAAGACAACTAAGCAAAATATCTATCCACCTTTATATAACACTTTTGCTAATACTCTATTACCATCATACTATTTCCACATTATCATCTGAGTTCATTGATTACTGCTCTATTTAAATGCATAGAGTCATAAAAGAGCACATATAAATTCTTGGTAGTTTTCATTTAAAATAGAAGGATGACTCACCAGGTTTTCCTTTTCCTGTAAACATGTTTGACGTAAAACACTTCAGCCCTGTGATTCCAGTGTCTCTAACCTCCAAATGTTCCTGACTGATAGGAGCAGTTAATCGGTTAAAGCTACACAAAATCTGGTTGAGAATAAGCCTTGCAACTGGAAGCTTAGTTGTTCATTTCCAGCAGCAAGGTAGAAACCTCCTTGATTTCAGCTCAGGGATGTGCCCTCTGCTGGTCTCAGATCTGCTATGCTCCACCACTGCTGGAGAAAGCATTGATGAAAACAAATTAATGAGTGGCAGTTCAGAAAGTTTGCCATTTCCCTAACATTGACGGTGCTCTTTCTTCCCATTATATTTTCCTTATTCACTCATCACAATCCTGCACTTTTAGAAAAGTTACACTTGCAAGTTACCAGGTAAACAGAACAGAAATTTGTTAGAATTGGGTTTTATTGCATTTGATATTGACTTGAGGGCATAGAGCATCTAAATTACTTTAAAAAGTATCATCATTCATTGGGGCCCAAAAACCAAAAAAAAAAAAAAAAAGTATCACCATTCATTAATGCTTCTCAGTACCTAAAGCAGTGTTACAGAACTGGAAATCCTGCGACTGATCTCATTTTCAAATAAAAAAAAAAGGCGACAGGAAAAGAATTCCTCCAGTACAGACACATTGATGAAAAGTTGCTTGGTGTATGTCCAGATTTCTGTCTCGTGCTGAATTTTTCATCTCATTCCTTTTGGGTGAATCTCCATTGCTCTGGTTTTGACCACTAATAGAAGTAGAGGTGTTCTATTAACTCCTTAAACCCAGTTACTATTTTTTTTGTTTGGTTTTTTTTTGGGGGGTCACACCCAGCAGTGCTCAGGGGTTACTCCTGGCTCCATGCTCAGAAATTGCTCCTGGCAGGCACGGGGGACCATATGGGGCACCGGGATTCGAACCGATGACCTTTTGCATGAAAGGCAAACGCCTTACCTCCATGCTATCTCCCGGGCCCCCCAGTTACTATTTTTATCTGGAGAAATGGTGCTTACATTTTCAGTGCACAATTTTAGTTCACAGACTTTCTTGCATTGCTGGAAAGCATTACGTTTAAATGGATGACAATAGCTATGATGTGCTTTCGGGAAGAGGAGTCATGTGCTTTTAGAACTCTCTAATCTATTCTATAATTTGAAATGGCAAAGAAGGAGTAAATGTCCTCATGTAAAATTCAAAAGAAATACTGAGACAATATCTCCCATAGCAACAGCTGTTTTAGATGTTTCAGCATGATTAACAAGCCCATTTCATCTTTTCCTTTGTTTAAAATCAGACCACAGCACTTTCAATCAGGTCAAACTTGCACGAAGATATTCACAAAAGAAAAATGTGATGATTATGAATCTGTTTTAAATTTCTAATGAATTTAATTATTTGTCAATTTGCTATTTTGCCTTTAATTACTAACTAGCCATGATTTAACAAAGCTAAATATTTTAGAAAATCAGAAAATATCAGTAAAAATTCAAGATATTCTATCTTCATTAATATTTACATCAATTATTTGGCCAAAAATGTTCAATGTCATAGCTTCTATAGCATCCAGTGTCTAATGCATTCAAGGCATTTAATTATAAATCAATGGATTTAAATCATAACTTCAGTACACAGAGCCATCCATTCTGAGATATTGTTATGTGCAAGTGTTATTAAAATCTACATCCATGAAAGGAAGAAATAGGCAATACAAATATGTAACCATCATACACCAACAGTTTAGTCAGCTTCACAAAGAGTTGTAGATTCAGAAATACATAGAAGAACCATCTGGGTTCCAAAACTTAGGATGATATAGATTTCTCGACAGAGAATATACCATATTCCCTGAGTTAACTGAGAGCTGACGAACTTTCAACAAGACTTCTAACAACTGAAACAATCATTTTAGTATAAGTTGTATTTCCTTTCTAATGTAAATAAACCTAATCATATTGGTTTTGAAATTAAGTAAAACCTTGAAGTAAACATTTCTAAGAAAATGGCTGATCTTCCCAAAACATTGTACAGATTTATTTCAATCCCAATAAGAATACCTATGATATTGCTCAAGTAGGTGGATCAAACACTGTTAAAATTTACTTAGAACATAAAAAAGTTCATGAATAACTAAAGCAATTCCTGAGGGATAATGATGGGAGGCATCAATTTTCCCCAACTTTAAACTATACTATAAATCAGTAGTCATTAACAAAGCATGGAATTGGAATAAAAACAGATGCTCAAATCATTTAAATTGATTTGAATATTCTGAGACTGATCCCCAGATATGTGAATAATTTATCTTGCATAAATGGGAAAAAATACAAAGAGGAGCAAAGAAAACCTCTTCAACAAAAGGTGTTGGAAAAATTGGTCAACTATGTGCAAAAAAGTGAAGTCAGACATCACTTTAACACCATGCACAAATATCAAATCAAAATAGATTAAAGACTTTGATATCAGACTTGAAACTATAAGGTATGTAGAAGAAAACATAGGTAAACACTCCAGGACATTGACACTAAATGTATATTCAGAAAGGAAGCACCACTGTTCAAGAAAGGGTAAGCAAAGATAAACAGATGGGACTACAATGAACTAAGAATTTTTTGTACTTCAAAGGAAATAATGGCTAGTATACAAAGTCTACCCACAAAATGGGTGAAACTATTCACCCAATACCTATCTGATAAAGGATTAATATCAAAACTATACAAGGTACTTATTGAACTTAGCGATAAAAATGCATTTAACACCATCCAAAAATGGGGAGAAGAAATGAATAGATATTTCCTCAAAGAAGGAATACACATTTCCTCAAAGAAGGAAGACACATTAAGAGATGCTCCATATAGCTAATCATCAGGAAGGTGCAAATCAAAACAACAAGATGTCATCTCATGCCAAAAGAACTGGCACATATCAAAAAGAATAAGAGAAACCAGTGCTGGCACAGATGCTGGAAGAAATGGACTATTATTCATTGTGGTGGGAAGGTATACTAAAATAGCCTTTTTGGAAATCAATATGGATATTTTTCAAAAAATTCAAAATTGAGGACCCATATTACCCAAAAACACCATGCAGAAAAGCCTATAAATTCCAATGTTCATCACAGTACTAGTTACAAAAGCAATAATCTAGAAACAACCTAAGGGCCCAACAACAGATGAATGGTGAAAGAAACTATGGCATATTTACACAGTGGAGTACTATGCAGCTGTTAGGAAAAGTGAAGTCATAAAATTTGCTCCTACATGGATGGATATGGAGAGAATTGTGCTGAGTATAATGGGCCACAGGAAGAGAGATAGATATAGAGTAATTTCACTCATTTGTGGGATTTAAGAAAAATAAAAGACAATATGATAATAATATCCAGACAAAATAGAAATTTTAACCAGGAGGATGAGTACATGGTAGGATGCTTGCCACAAGAGCAGTGAGTGCATTTAGTATAGATGCATTTAGTATAGATCACAGCTCCACTGTGATAATGGTATTTGGAACTGTACTAGAACTGGGTGCTGAAAGAGTATAAAGTTATATGCATGTTATCCTTTCATTAACAATAGTGCAAACCAAAGTGCTGAGAGAGACAGAGAAAGAGATACAAAGAGATACAGAGGCAGAGAAAGACAGAGAGAGAAGTAAATTGCCAGCTCTAGACAGGCAGGGAGTTGAGAAAAACTGGGGCATTGGTGGCAGAATATATACACTGGAGGAGGGTGTTGTATATTGTATGATTGATATTCAATCATGAGGAATTTTTAACTATAATGTTTGATAAAGTAATTATTAAAATATTTAAGATGTGCTTTTATAGATAAAATTCCACAATATTATAAATCAACAAAGAATAATGGGGGAAATCCTTTGCTATGCTTTAATTAAAATAATAGCACTTATGGAAAGAATGGTGCTTTTTAAGAATTTATAAAAGTTCGTTGTTTGTGGGGCTGGAGTGGTGGCGCACTGGTAAGGCATTTGCCTTGCACGCATCTGACCTATGACAGACCGTGGTTCGATCCCTCAGCGTCCCATATGGTTCCACATGGTTCCACATGCCAGGAACAATTTCTGAACGCATACCCAGGAGTAACCCCTGAGCATCACCAGGTGTGGTCCAAAATAAAAAAATAAATAAAAATTTAAAAAAAGTTTGCTGTTTGCTTCTCACATACTTAGCCTCTTGAGATTAAGATGAACATCTTCTGAAAACAAGACATTGATTCTAAATAAGAAATATACCTTAAAATTTATGTATTGCTGTCAGTTTTTTATAATTAATTAGGTGTGAGTTATTCCATAAAATTTATTCCTTTATTAGTCTTATGATAATTTTGTACAACCAATTTGTTGCTTTCTGAAGATGTTCAATGGACCACAGAACCTAAAATTATTTTGCTAAAAACACTGGTTAGATGTTTTCAGTTAGGTTTTTCTAACACGGGTTATAAAACTTTTCCATAGAAACTGGGCTAGAGCCACAGTATAATTTAAGAAGTCATAGAAATAAAGTAAGACATGCCTTTTTTGTTTTATTTGCATCTTAAATAATGAGCAAAACTTCTGTTGAAAACAAAAACTATGTTGGACTAAACTGTGGAGGGAGGAAAATAGAAAAATCAAAATAAAAGTCAGCAACTTGACCTTATATATCACATATATGCAAAACATATATTTTTATGTATATGAAACAAAAAACTGCAGACTTGGGAAAAATGTAAGCTCCTAAATTTTGAAAATAGGATTCAGCAGGTATAACTATCTTCACACAGAGTTGTGCTGTAGAAATATGTATCCATTAATACTTAATGTGAGTAAGAACTACATTAACATCTTTTTTTTTTTTTTTTTGGTTTTTGGGCCACATCCAGTGACACTCAGGGGTTACTCCTGGCTCTGCGCTCAGAAGTTGTTCCTGGCTTGGGGGACCATATGGGAAACCTGGGGAGGGATCTAACCGCGGTCCGTCCTAGGCTAGCGCAGACAAGGCAAGCATCTTACCTCCAGCGCCACAGCCCAGCCCCACATTAACATCTTAATAATGTTAAACTTTTCATTTTTTAAGAAAAACATTTTGACAGAGATTCCTACCTTAATATAGGTATGTAAAGTTTAATTCCTATTTGATGTCATATAGTCACATTACTGGTACCTATTAATTCAGGCTGAATATTGCTGGAAAGAAAGATACAGGTAAAATTTTAAAAAGTCTGCTATAGCTCAATATCACAAGTTTACCAGACTAAGCTTTCCCTCAGCAAAGATGTATTTTTTGAAAGCTCAACTTTCATTCCATGTAATAACTTATTCTTCCTGTTTTACTTTTTCTTCTCTAACAGGTATATAAGCAAATGTAGTGGTTTCTTTAAACGTAATTAGAAATTATATCATGAACTTGAAAAAAAAGTAATTTGAGTTCTAAATGCAGGAATTTAGTTTGAGCCAACTTGAATGTTTCTCCCAATCAAGTAATCATCAAAAATGAACTGCAAGGGAAAAATCTAGATCCAAATCCTTTTAATCACTAACACCAAAGTAGAAAAATTACTCTGAAATTTCTGCATATGTAAATGTTAAAACAGACAGTAATATAGAGGCTGAATTCAAAATTACTATATTCCATTAGTGATTCTCCACCTCAGTGTCAGTGACTTTCTAGACAAGATAAATTTTTTGCTACAATGGCTATTCTTTACAGTGTAGAATATTTAGAAGCATTCCTAGTCTCACTGTCATTGTCATTCTCTCAGTTTTGATAATAAATATCTTTATAAATTATCAAAGTTCCATGCATGGAAGGAGAGAGGACTCCCAATTGAGAACCACTCTATTAAACCATTTTTTCTCTTAAAAAATAAAAATGCATGATCCAAAAGCAGCACAAAAAACATACCACTCATACTTATTTTCATTCTCTATGATAATGCAAAGTACAAAATATATAAAAATAAATCTGTTTATGTAAATTTGCCTAAAATTTTATTTATAATCCAGATGAAAACATGTACTTTTAGCATTTTTTTTATAAGCAGAGTCTCAGAAACACAGCTGAGAAGTGTATGAACCGATATCCCTTTACTTCCTTTATCTTGGTTCTTTGGCATACGGAACCTCACTAATTCAAGAAAAGCAATGAATGCATGCCTCCTAGAGTTCATTAATTCATAGAGTGCATAAACATATTATTCACAAATGTGATTTTCAAATACAAACCAGTTTACATACCCATGCATGAAACATCTCTTATTGTGTGTTCCAGGGGGAAATGCTGAAATCCTGAGTCCTTTCCTCTGAGGAATTTGGAATAGTAACCATCTGTTTCAGATAAATTGTTTCCTGATCTGTTGACATAACTATATTTCAAATGTTCTCTTATAAACCATTTTGAACAAAAATCATAAATCACAAGATAGTATTAATAACTGTTTTTACAAAGCACAAAGGAACAAAATCAATCTAATACTAATAAAACAGAAGTGCCACTTTAACAAAGTTCTTTACCTTTCTATATTTTATGTTTGTTTGTTTCTTTCTTTCTTTCTTTTAAGGCTGGTGGTGATCAGGAATTACTCCTGGCTCTGTGCTCAGAAATTGCTCCTGGCAGGATCAAAGGACCATAATAGATGCCAGAGATCAAATCCAGGTCAGCCGCTTGCAAGGCTAATGCTCTACCCACTGTGCTATCACTCCAGTCCTTTCCTTTGTACTCTTTCCATTTTAAGTTGATTCTTAAACTTTTTGATTTGTATCCCTTTTATTTTCTAGTATCATTTTTTATAAGTTTAGTTTTAAAGGTGCCTTTAGGAGAAGGTATTATGAGCATGGGCCCAGAACGGTGGCGCAAGCAAGCCGTAAGGTGTCCTTGCTCGTGCTAGCCTAGGACAGACCATGATTCAATCCTCCGGCATCCCATATGGTTCCCCAAGCCAGGAGCGATTTCTGAGCGCATAGCCAGGAGTAACCCCTGAGGGTCACCAGGAATGGCTCCCACAAAAAAAGGAGTAAATTTATGAAAATGAATGTACTCGGTAAAAATAGAACTGGCTTTAATATAATGTTTATAAGTTTGTGTGTTCTATTTCACCCACTTTCTTTTCACTTTTTGAGAATAAAAGTATAATATAAAAACAATTATTATGATATATTATTGTGTGGATTATATTTAGACATATTGAATATTTATTTATTGAATAATCTTTTTACCAAGCGCCTGTACTGCTCTTTTATAGTGAACGTGATAGCATCAGAAGACAAAAATAAATAAGAAAATAAATAAATAAGTACTCATCTCAAATGGAGAGAGAACAGAGCATAGTGGTGTAGGCCTGATGGATGTGCTACTCAAAACAGTTTTCTGAAACCATGGACTAAACTCTTCTCTATTATAGATTTTTATTCAAGTAAGTGCAAGACTAAATAAAGATAGGCTGGTTAGTGTAATAATACAGTAAGATTTGTAATGACAATAATCAGTACTTATAAGTATTACATTACTAGTCATTATTATTGCTATGTTAGATTCACTATGTAAAATTTGGATTTTCTTAAAATTATTACAGCTTTTGAGGACCGGGCGGTGGCGCTGGAGGTAAGGTGCCTGCCTTGCCTGTGCTAGGACGGACCACAGTTCGATCCCCTGGTTTCCCATATGGTCCCCCAAGCCAGGAGCGACTTCTGAGTGCATAGCCAGGAGTAACTCCTGAGTGTCACTGGGTGTGGCCCAAAAACCAAAAAAACAATTATTGCAACTTTTTTTTTTTGTAATCTTATTGGATGTTAGCTCCTTTCTGATCTAAACAACTCTTTTAGCAAGACTCATTACTGCTAAAGCATGCTAGCTGCCACACAGCACCATAGCAAGATGGTATATAAAAACAAATATTACAAGGCAGGGAGTCTGAATATACAATTCATTTCTTTTTTTTTTCGGTTTTTTGGGGTCACACCCGGCAGTGCTCAGGGGTTACTCCTGGCTCCATGCTCAGAAATTGCTCCTGGCAGGCACGGGGGACCATATGGGGCACCGGGATTCGAACCAATGACCTTTTGCATGAAAGGCAAACACCTTACCTCCATGCTATCTCCCGGACCCCAATTCATTTCTTAAACAGTGTTTTAGTATTGATAATTAGGCAAAGAAGTAACCATAGATGGAAAAGTTTTCAGCAGTTTTCTTAAACTTTGCCTCCATGACTCTTGATATAACTTCTTTTATTTTCATTTTATCATTTTATATGAAAATAGTAAGTAGTTTTAGCCTTTTGTATAATTTCCAAAATCTTCATTGAAATTATTTAGTTGCAAATACATGTTTGCTAACAGTTCATAGTTAGCGCCAATAGTCTTTGATGTAAATTTTTAAAAAAGAAAAAATAAACTTGAACTGTGGAAAGTATTAAATGTATTTTAAGAGTAGTCATTTAATTTAAATTTAATCTAAATTTTGTGAAAGGAAGATAATTCCCTAAGAAAACAAATATCTTTACATATGATTAGGAGAATTTGAGGAAAATTCAATTTTTGAAAGTGAGTTAGAAATTAATAGACTAAGAATTTTCATACATTTATATTGACCTTAAAGTGAATACTCTTATTATGCTCACATTATAAACAATCAAATATTCCAAAATAGAAAACAATAATATCAAATTCACACAAAAATTATGATTAAAAGAAAATAATTATCCAAATCAAGGAAATAAGACTATTGACTCTATTCCATTTAATACTTATACTACTCCTATTCAAAGAGCAAGTAATATTAATATCAATGTTCAGTAATACAAATAACAAGAATTTCAATTATTAATAATATTTATATTTCTTTTTTTTATATTTGGTTTTTGGGTCACACCCGGCAGTGCTCAGTGCTGGCTCCATGCTCAGAAATTGCTCCTGGCAGGCACAGGGGACCATATGGGGCACCGGGTATCGAACCGATGACCTTTTGCATGCAAGGCAAATGCCTTACCTCCATGCTATCTCCCGGGCCCCAATATTTATATTTCAAAACAACTGCTATCATTTATTACATTCATGAACAATAAAGAAGGCATTTAAAAATATCTTTAATTCCTCAAGAGTTGCTTTGTTTTTTTCTTTTCTTGTCTTAACATAGGATATAACATAGAATATGTATGAACTATTGCATAAGCAACATAAATAAATTGCCTTGTAGTTGTTTATTCAAATTATTGCAATTTCAATGCTTTTATTAACTTCTTGGGAATCTTTGTGATTTAGAGTGAATAAAGGAAGATATGAAAACAGACTCCAAAAGAGATTCATCATTTAACAATGAAATTTAAAACCAAACATTTCCTTTATGATACATATGGAGAGAACACTATTAAAACAAAGTTATACAGAAGAAAACTTAATTCATATAGTTCAAAATAATTCACAGAAACAGATATTATTTTAAAATATGCAGAAAATGCATTTTGCTTTTTATTATTCCAGAATAATGATAATCACACATAGCTTCCAGGCACTATAAATCTAAAGACTAAGAAATTCTTATTTTTTCTGTCATTATGTTTTATGAACCATGGGGTTTAAAATAAAATTAGAATGACAGTGAATCATTTTCACATATTATTTACAGTATTTCTTGGAAATACAGATCCACTAGAATACTTTTTTAATGATAAAATTTTGGCTGTCTTGACTTCCTGCACCTCTGCCATCTCAATTCGGGTGCATGTATCGAGAGGGACTTTCTGCTGGACACTTACTCCACCTGGAGCCCATCTAAAATCCCTGTGTCTCTGCCATCTCAATTCAGGTGTATTTACCAAGAGAAGAGCTTCTTGATTTATGCTATATCGAGACCACCTCAGCCACCAGTATCACCTCCAATCTCTTCTGCCAGCTCTTCCCTCTGTCTACTACCTCTCGTGACTCCCTATGCCTCTGCCGTCTTATTTCAGGTGTGTTTACAAAGAAAGACTTCCTAGTTCCTGCTACATCAGAACCACCAAGGCTCCAATATAATTAATTGTCATTCTCTTCTTCCCAGCTCTTCCCACCCAACCCATCACCCAGCTTGACTCCCTGTAGTCCTGCCATCTCAATTCTGGTGCATTTACCAAGAGAAAGATTTCCTGGTTCCTCCCACATCAAGACTCCCTCAGCGTTGATCATCATGGCCAATCTCTTCCCTCCAGTGCTACCCCCAACCCAGCTGCTACTCATCTGGAATTCTGGGGCCTCTGCTATCTCAACTCAGGTGCATGTACCAAGAAGAAATGCATGGTTCCTGCTACAAAAGGACCCCTTCAAACTCCTGCATCAATACCGATCTCTTCTCCCAGCACATTCCCCCATCCACCTTCCATTTTTTCTCTCTGCGCCTCTGCCACCTAAATTCAGGTGCATTTACCCAGAGAGAGACTTCTTGGTTCCTGCTACATCAAGACCTCCTCAACCTCCAGTATCACCAGCAATTTCTTTTCCCCAGAACTTCACCCTGCCCACTACTTGTCTTGATTCCCATTGTCTCCCAAACCATACAGATTCTAATGCTTTTGACATTTTAATATATATCCAATACTTCCAGGCAGATTGGCTATATATATACATACATAGATATGTATGCCATCTTATTTCAGGTGTGTTTACAAAGAAAGACGTCCTAGTTCCTGCTACATCAGAACCACCAGAGCTTCCAATATAATTGTCAATCTCTTCTTCCCAGCTCTTCCCCCCAACCCTCCGCCCATCTTGACTCCCAAGAGAAAAATTTCCTGGTTCCTCTTACATCAAGACTCCCTCAGCTTTGATTATCATGGCCAATCTCTTCCCTCTAGTGCTGTCCCCAACCCAGCTACTACTCATCTTGACTTCTAGTGCCTCTGCTATCTCAATTCTCTCAGTTTCTCTGTCTACAGGGATTTTGGATACAAAGGGTGGACACCCTAATTTGACACCTTGGTGCTCAGTTATACTAGATACCATATCCAGCTTGCATTATGAAAATGTCTTGATAAAACACCCAAATATAACCTTTTTCTCTGGTTTATGGCCTCTATTAGGACCTGAAGCACGTGACCATCTAGACCACTGAAACAGTCAACTGCAAACCACAGACTTATATTACAAGACCTACTCATCGAACACATTTCAGCAAATTAATATTTCCTTTCTCTCTCCTTTCTACTTCTTTCCTTCTCCCCTTTCTTCTTCCTCTTCTTCCTCCTTCTCATCAATTCAATCTATGTCAAATAAAACCCACATTGATAGTTTCTCTTTAGGAAAGGAACTTTGATACATAAGATGTGATGGACAATACTACATAGAATAGCCTCCCACATAGGTAGGTCTCATTAACACATTGTTTAGTACTTGAGACGCAAAACTTATGTGTATCCAAACTGCTCCAGCCATTATCTAACACTGAAACCTGCATTTGGCAAGGCCTAACCCCATCACTGACAAAATGCCTAGAAACTGAGAAAAACTCGCAACTCTGACACACCAACCCAATCTCTTTTATTTTATTTATTAAATTTTTTAAAATTTTTTTTACTTTATTAACCTACTTTTCTGTTCTCCTCTCTCTTAACCTGTGCTCTCCCTTCCTCTCTTTCTTAGGCTATACCTAAGCTAATTATTTATTTTAATTCAACCAATCCTTAAGAGCTCAGACTCATTCTATTAGGGTCAGACCTCTAACAACACTTTAAGACTAGATCACTAATGTGTCTTTATGTGGGCATGAGTACATAGAGAGGACTCCTCTATGAGAGCCAAATCTAAATTGCAAGCAACCCATGCCTATAGTGTATATAGCCCCTTCTATATACTATCCTTCCTCCTCCCCTCCCCTTCAGAAATCCTACTATCCCTTCACCCTACAATCCCAATCTGATATCCCATCTTATTAACAATCATTAACCCATTAGGTATAAAGATTGACCTCTTACCCTCAATAAGTCATCACCCAGCTCCCAAGCCAAGGGACACCCACTCAGCCCCACATCTCAGCCCCTGGCAAGAAACTACAACCAACACCCCCAAATGTTGACTGTTGCTTGATACAAGATTCAGCTCTTGAAGGACCACTAGTTCACGAACTCTACCCAAGCCCTTTCTGTCCAAAATTATTTCTGAAACTCAACAAGACCAGGGTGTGTGATGAAAATGTGATCTGGATTTTATCCCCCATAAGAATATCTCAAAAGACAATAAGGAAGGAAGCCTATAATTCCTTTATAAGTTTAAGACCTCTATAACACTACCTCTTAATCCATTTATCCCCAACTTTAAGGTAGCCTCCTGCATCACTTTGTTCCTTAATTACTTTTTAAACACATTATTATTTATTTTTCATATGTATATATAGATATAGATATAAAGAGAGAAAGAGAGAGTCTTATTTTTGCTTTCTTCTCCTCCTTAACATCAGCTGTTTTGGTTCTGCTTAGTACAAAAACCTACAAGAAAAATTAAATTAAAAAAAAAGAAAATTGGACTGTATACTTACATTTTAGATGTTTCATTTAGATTATTATTCTGCATTATATATAAATAAATATATAACTGTAAAAAAAAAAAGAAAGTGCTAACGAAGATGTAAAAGATAACTCTTGGAATACCCTAGTGTCATTTTTGGGTTACTCCCCTAATGATTATAAATGGAGCAAAAAAAAAAAAAAAGTCTTGCCCGGGATTAAAGCTCAAGTCAAAACCAGGGCACAAAGATGATGGAGTCTGACACTCTCAACCCCAAATCCGCCAGCAATATAATATAGCACCATTTCTTTTTGCACAAGCATACTAAAAAGAGGGAAATTTTACGTATAAAAACAAGCTCTTATCTACTAGAGATAAGAACCCATACATTTCACAACACAGGGGCACCTCCCATCTTGAATATTTCATGTGGTCCCAACTTAGACTCCATGTGATTAGGCCACTAGTGACCATCCAACCCTGAACCCTAGATCTCAGACATAAAACCAACACAGTTCTCCAAAACAGCTCCAACACCAAACTCCCTCTGGGACATTCTAACACCGCTCTGGCACCAAGTGCCAGTTTTGGAAAGGCATCCTTACAATGAGGAAATGATAGCAACTTGGTCTAAAAGCAGATTGCCCTACCTCACCACCTAATGATAAGATAAAATCAGAAGATATGTCATCCTTTGATCTGTGCAAAAGCCAAGATTGCTAACTTCAGAAGACTGACTGACAACTATGACTGGGCAGAGCCTCTCCTGAGACCAATAAAAACGACCCTAATCTAGGCTCTGGCTTACCTGTACAACAACCAAGATCTCTAATTTCAGAGGCCTAACTAAAACAGCTGCAACTGAGCAGAACTTCTGGAAACATAAAAATCATCCTAGGCTTCACCCTAGGATTGGTGCAAAAACCAAGACCACCAACTACAGAAGACTGATTAAAACAACAGTGAGAAAAGAACTTCTAGAACCATAAAGAAAGATTCCACCCTAGGCTCCATCCTATGACCTGTGCAAATACCAAGATCTCTAGTTACAGAGGACTGTTTTTATCATCCATAACATCACAAAAAGACCTAAGGGAGAGAATAAGAACATGCACAGAGCTTGTAGTTATTCCCATGACAGTATAAATCAAGGGCAGAGAAACCCTGTATCTCCTAGGTCAAGGGGATTCCCTTTCTAATCTCCCTAATATTTACTGTGCCTATGCAAAATAAATAAATAAAAACACAAATTAATTTTTTGTTGTTTTTTGCTTGTATTTTTTTGTTTTTGTTTTTATTTTTGGCTGTTTCTTTTTGTACTTTGTTTTATTTTTATCTCAGGACCATGGTTATTGCTTGGTTGTTGTCTTTATTGTTGTGGTGTTTACTGCTGTGGTGCTTTTCAGGGGGGGGGTTTTTTGTTTGATTTTTTTTGTATTCTTGTTATTTTTTCTTTCTTTTTCCCCTTCTCTTAAATTGATATTTATAGCCTCTAGAAGAACTCCTCCCATTTTTTGCTTGTTCAATTTTTGCCCCTCTTTTTTCTTTCCTTCTAACAGAACCACATAACTTGAACCATCTTGTTCTATCTTGCAAACTTGAGGAGAAATAATGGAAACTAAGACCAAAAATACAGAAACAAAGAAAAAAATACAAATAATTGATTAAACCAGAAGCTGATTTTTAAAGAACAAACAAGATAGACAAGCCATTGGAAAGATTCACAAGAAAAAAAAAAACGAAAAACTAATCAAATAAATCAAATTACAAGTCAAAGTGGAGAGATTGCAACAGTTCCAAATAATCCAAGACATTATAAGTGTTTATTGTAAACTATAGTACTCCATTAAGCTAAGAACCTAGAAGAAATGAACAGAAGTCTGGAAACATAATGTTTCAAAACTTACTGACGAAGATGTAGAAAGCCTAAACAGACCAATCACAAGGAAATCAAAACAGTAATTAACAATTTACCCAAGAATAAAATTCTAGGTCTGCCCCCAGGTTTCTTCCACATACTGCCACCAGCCCTGATCCTCCTGCCATCCCATGCCTCATTTCAGATATGTATGGGATGACAAAGGGACTCTCCAGCACCGTCTGTCACTCTTCCTGTTCCCAAACTGAGTGGTAGTGCATGTATCATATATTCCCAGGCATATTGGAGCTAAAAATTCTTTCTTCTAGAAAATATACAACTGCAAACCCAGTTAACAAACAAATGAATTGGTTTGTAATATTTTTATCATACTTAGATAACCTCACTTGTTTAGGAAAATAACTTATAAAAAGATATACTTTTGCCCATAGTTTATAGATAACTTTCTTAACAGCCAGAAACTCCAGCATTCCAACCCAGCAAATGCAAAGAACAATGGCACAACTAATAAAGACACCTGCAGTTGGAGAGAAATCCTGGCAAATTTCAAAGTCTACCAAAATGCACGAAGTACATAAATGAGGACCTGAAAATCAACACTTAATGTCTTAGAAACAGAAATCAAAGAACATTAAAGAATCTTAGATGAACAGCTCAACAAACTCAAAGAACTTTTTCAGAAGATGAGAAAATCCATACAAATTGAACAGAAAATAAAAACATGTTAGCAAGTCATAGTAGCAGAATTACACAGGTAGAAAATCATATAGACAAAATTGAAAACAAATTACAAGACATAATTGAAAAAAGAAGTAAAAGAGAGAGAGAGAGAGAGAGAGAGAGAGAGGGCTAGGGTAGGGGTGCTAGAGATAAGGTGTCTGCCTTGCCAGCGCTAGCCTAGGATGGAGCATGGTTGGATCCCTCAGCATCCCATATGGTCCCTCAAGCCAGGAGCGACTTCTGAGCACACAGGAGTAACCCCTGAGAGCTACCGGGTGTGGCCCAAGAGAGAAAGAGAGAGAGAGAGAGAAAGAGAGAGAGAGTGTGTGTGTGTATTGGAAGAAAATGTAAACTATTTAATGAGCAAAAACAAAAGAAATAATCTCTGAATTATAGAAATACCACTAGGGGAAGAAAAATGGAAAGGGAAAGAACAAGTAGTGTGGGAGATAATAGCAGAGAACTTTCTCATTCTGTAAAAAGAGGCTGCTACATAAATCAAGAGGCAAATTATTGTCAAACAAAATGGTTTAAAAGAGAAATAGCATATTCAAACTACTGAGTAAAAGAAACTTTCAACCTAGAGTCCACAACTCAGCTAACTTCTCATTTACATGGGAAGGGGTAAAAAAATTATCAGACAAAAAAGAATATGCAACATTTGTGCTGACCAAACAGACTAAATAAACTACCAAAAGATCAATTACATAAACCAAATATCCAATTGTAACAGCAACAACCCTACACAATATAATGCCACCAAGCCCTTTCTGTCAATCGTTTCCTTAAATGTCAATGTATCAAACTCTCCCATCAAAAGGCACAAAGTAGCTGGTTATAACAGGAAACAAAACTCAGTCATTTGCTGCCTGCAGAAAATACACTTAAAATTTCAGGATAAAAAAAAATTTCAGGATAGACAAAGGATAGGAGTAAAAGGATGGAAAACAATTATAAAAGCTCCTGGAAAACAAGACTGGGGCAGCCAAAATTATATCAGGCAAATTTACATTCAACTTCAAGAAAGTATTGAGTGACAATACTTACCAGGGAATAAATAGACCAATATCCACTAACTCTAATCAACATTTATGCACCAAATGTGGAGGCAGCAAAATATGTAAGGCCTTTACTCGCAAACCAAGAGAAATATATGGACTTCCAGAAATGTGATAGTGGTAGGAGATTTCAAAATACCATTATTGCCACTACCCAGATCCACTAGGCAGAGCACTACCAAAGACGTAGTCCTAAATGAGAAACTAGAACTAGGATTAACGAATTTATATAGGGCCCTCCATTCTCATTCTTATTCTCCTCAAGTAATGTCTAAATTGGTGTGTTCCCACTGGGATGACAAAATGGAAAAAAATTGGAGTTGTCCTGTGACCACCAGGAATTTCAAGAGCTATGGATGATATTGGGGCTTTTGTGGGACATGATTTCTGCTGCCAGAGATTTTGGAAATATAAGAAGGTAGAAAGGGATGCCCACAATCACTCAAAAAATGTACTGATGATGTCAGCCCAAATACCATCATACTTGTAGTTTTGGTCAGTTTGCCATTTCTTCAGAGAACAGTGGTTAAGTGGTAAAGTTGGACCATTGCTGAAACAGCAGTGGATGGTGGGTGGAGCTGGCATGGCTTTGTCAGCGTAGGGAACTGGCTTGCCCTATCTTCCCAAAGTAGCAATTTTTCAGCTGTGTGGCCAGTGTACCCATGATTATTCATGACTTGGCATACTTCTCTTTCAAGAATATAGTGAGTCTATTGATCCAAATGCAGACAGGGGCATGGTTTCCGATTCATAATCATTTTTAAAGGGTTAAGCAAAGTAAATTTATCTCAACAGTAATTGTGCATCTAAAAATAGAACTCATCAAATATATAGTGAATTCTACAGAAAGAAGTTAGTTCAAAAGCTGGGCCTGAGAAAAACAATAGACAAAGCCTATTGGACATACCCTGCATTGCAAGACATACAAAAATCCTGTCTTGCTGAAAGAATGAATATATTTAACCAAAAGCATGCAAAGGGTCTTTAATGTCTTCTGGAGGGTGATAAGACCAAATTAATAGCTTACTGAGTTTTTTCCTTTTGGCAGTGAGAGGAGTCAAGGAACTTTGGCAACACAAAAGAAGCAAAAAAATAATCATATAAAAAGGTTACTTTGGAATTAATAATTATGGCAACATAAGACAAATAATGTGGCTAAAATATACTTCTGGAAATAATATCACGGTTTCCATGTATTATCATCCTCGACTGAGCCTGGGAGCTTTTCACAGAGGTGAGACCATACTATTAAATATAAATAAAGAAAAATTCAAAACTTCAGCCTGAAGCATCTTCAATCTACCTTATAAACAAGACAGCCTTTAGAATGTATGCACAACTCATACTATGTAAAAGGTATTAAGTACTCAACATAAAACAAGAGCAGATAGTTTACAATTAACTCTATAGATAGTTTTTAAAAGCACATTCATAAGTTATAAGTGAATGTAATAAAAAAGTATCAAGAGAATGAATGGGCAGCTTCTTAGCTCATGCATTTTACAAGATTTCTAATATTTTCAACTTTTCAGATGTTCACATCTCAGTACTGTGCCCTGTATGAACTGAGTAGTTCCTAAAAATACTAAAGATCTCTTCAGTACTTAGAATTATCACTAAATGTTTCTCTACCTAATGATGTGTTTTCTTTTCAGTTGTTATTTTTCTTTCTAAAAATGACTCTGATACTTTACATCACTTATAATTATTCTTCTTAATCTGAATGGAAGTCACACATAACCAAGAATTCATTGATAACTTAATGAGATAAAGCCTATTGGAAAAAGAAACTTCCTAACTCTAGTTTTGTCTGTGTAAATATGTGGCTTTAAAAATTCTCTTGTCAAAATCAAAGATGTTTGCTTTCTGTGATGAGAGAAGTTAAAGAACTATAATCTAGAGAACAGAGATAAATTGTCACCCAATTTTAAATAGAATATTTATTTAAATATTTTAATGAAAATTTCTATGGATCTCTTTTATCAAACAACTTGAACATATTGTCTTAGTCTATTATATCTATGTCCTTTTGACTGTCAGACTCTGTATGACTCAAAATGAATAGACAAGTAGCAAGTAATGAAGACTAAAATTAGTATCACAAAAGAACCTGTCACATAAAGATACTGTGTACAAGTTACCAGACACATACTAACAATAAAATTAATTCATATTTTTGGTAATTGTTTTACCTGAAATATAGATTTAAAGTTTTTCTTTTAATTTAAAAGAAATAGTTGGTGCTGGAGTGGTAGGGCATTTGCCTTGCAAACCCTTGCTGGCCCATGATGGACAAGGGTTCTATCTGCAGCATCCAACATGGTTCCTTAAGCCAGGAACATTTTTTTTATTTTGGGGGGGGGTAATATTTTATTTAAATACCTTGATTACAAACATGATTGTGGTTGGGTTTCCGTCATGTTAAGAACACCCCCATCACCAGTGCAACATTCCTATCACCAGAGTCTCAAATCTCCCTTCTTCCCACCCCACCCCTACTTGTACTCTAGACAGGCTATCTATTTCCCTCATATATTCTCATTTTTAGGATAGTTCTCGATATAGTTATTTCTCTAACTAAACTCATCACTCTTTGTGGTGAGCTTCATGAGGTGAGCTGTAACTTACAGCCCTCCTCTCTTTTGTCTCTGAAAGTTGTTATTATTGCAAGAATGTCTTTTATTTTTCTTAAAACCCATAGATGAGTGAGACCATTCTGAGTCTTTCTCTCTCTCTCACTCGCTCTCTCTCTCTCTCTCTGACTTATTTCACTCAGCATAATAGATTCCATGTACAATAGCCACCTACTGAGTGGCAAAACTATTCACCCAATACCCATCATAAAAGGGACTAATATCCAAAATATACAAGGCACTGACACAACTTTACAAGAAAATATCTAATCTCATTTTTAAAAGGTGGAAAGAAATAAACAGACACTTTGACAAAGAAGAAATACAAATGGCCAAAAGGCACATGAAAAAATGTTCCACATCAGTAATCATCAAGGAGATGCAAATCAAAACAACTATGAGGTACCATCTCACGCCACAAAGATTGGTGCACACTACAAAGAATGAGAACAAGCAGTGCTGGCAAGGATGTAGAGAGAAAGGAACTCTCTTTCACTGCTGGTGGGAATGCCATCTAGTCCAACCTTTATGGAAAGCGATATGGAGATTCCTCCAAAAACTGGAAATTGAGCTCTTATTTGATCCAACTATACCACTCGTAGGGATATACCCTAGGAACATGAAAATACAACACAAAAATCCCTTCCTCACACCTATATTCATTGCAGCACTATTTACCATAGCCAGACTCTGGAAACAACCAAGATGCCCTTCAACAAATGATTGACTAAAGAAACTGTGGTACATATACACAATGGAATATTATGCAGCCATCAGGATAGATGAAGTCATGAAATTTTCCTATACATAGATTGCATGGAATCTATTATGCTGAGTGAAATAAGTCAGAGGGAGAGAGATAGACACAGAATAGCCTCCCTAATCTATGAGTTTTAAGAAAAATAAAAGAAATTTTTACAATAATTCTCAGAGACAAAAGAGAGGAAGGCTAGAAGTTCCAGCTCGCAACATGAAGTTCACCAAAAAGATTGATGAGTGTAGTTAGAGAAATAACTACATTAAGAACTATCATAACAATGTGTGTGAATCTCTGCCTGTCTGCCCGTCTTTGAATCCTAAGATCTCCCCAGCACCCCCCAAAAAACTGCATTCTGAAACTGCCTGTAAATAACTTCTGGCTGTGGGGATAGCTGTCCAATAAGCTAAGCTCCCTGGCCTGCGGAGGCGCTGCCCTGCGGTGCCTTTGCCCATGCTGAGACTTCACGGGAAACCTCTCCTGCTCTGCCTGTTTGTCAACTAGTGGCAGCAGAAGAGCTCAACCTCTTTGCTTCGCGCTCTTTCTAACCAATAAACCCCACCACAACACGCATGGAAAAACCGCACTACAAGCGTGACAATGGTGAAACCTCGCAGGCAAACCCCATGCACAGAAAATAAAGAGGAAAGCTCGGATGATCTAATAAGTTCTAACCACCTGATTAACCTCTTGGACAAGGAACTTAAAATAGCAATATGGAAGATATTTCAAGAGTCAAAGAAAGCATAAAACTATCTGAACAGAAAGAACACAAAGACAGAAATCAGAAAACTTCAAACTGAAATAACAGATCTGAAAAACACGGTAGCTCAAATGAAGACCTCAATGGATGGCCTCACCAGCAGGGTATCATCAGCTGAGGAGAGAATCAGAGTACTGGAAGATATGATGCAGAAAAACTCAAAACAACAGAAGAAAGTATATAAGAATCTTAAGACAAATGAACAGGCAATGGAAAAAGTACTCAAGGAATGCGAACAGATGAAAATAGAAATCTTTGATAAACTCAACAGAAACAACATAAGAATCACTAGAGTCCCAGAGACCCACCTAGGAGATCTCCAAGAAGAATCAACCATCAAAGACATTATCAAAGAGATACTCCCAGAGTTAAAGACTACATTCAATCAAATCCTGCATACCCGAAGAGTACCAAAGAGACACAAAGAAAACACCTCAAGACACATCCTCATTACGATGACAAATCCCACAGATAGAGATAGAATACTGAATGCAGCAAGAACAAAAAGGGAAATTACATTCCTAAGACTTACCGCAGACATGTCACAAGAAACTCTCAAGGCCAGAAGACAATGGTGGAATACTGTGACAAGACTGAATGAAATGAATGCCTCACCAAGAATACTGCACCCAGCCAGACTCACAGTCAGGTTTGAAGAAAAATACATAACTTTATAGATAAACAACAGCATAGAATCTTCACAAATAATAAACCAGCCTTAAAGGAAAACCTGATAGGTCTACTGTAAGTCAAGAGACCAACAAACACAGCAAACTTATCTACAAATATTACATTAAATCCTATGACAATCATCTCCCTCAAAGTCAATGGACTAAATTCACCAAGTAAAAGACACAGAGTGGCAAAATGGGTCAAACAGATGAAACCAACCTTCTGCTGCCTACAAGAAACACATCTGAATAGTCAGAAGAAACATAGACTCAAAATCCAAGGCTGGAGGAAAATCAACCAAACAAACAACACCCTCAAAATAGCTAGGGTGGTCATATTAATATCTGATGACACCAAATTTTACTCAGAAAAGTGGTAAGGGACAAAGAGGACACTATGTCCTAATCAAGGGATATGTGCAACATGAAGAAATCAGACTATTAAACATATATACACCAATGAGAGACCATCAAATTATCTAATACAATCACTGACGAATCTAAAGAAGAACTTAATAATAACACAATAATTGTGGGAAACCTCAACATGACCCTATCAACACTTGATAGGTCAACCAAACTGAAACCCAACAAAAACATATTAGCCCTGAAAAGAGTAATGAAAGAAAGAGGAATACTAAATATATATAGGACACTCCATCCCCAAAAGGCTGGGTATACATTCTTCTCCAATGTACATGGGTCATTCTCCAGGATAGACTACATGCTGACACATAAAATATACCTCCAAAAAATCAAGAGGATAGAAATCTCGCAGGCTAACTTTGCTGACCACAAGACTCTGAAATTAGATGTGAACTACAAAGACACACAGAAGAAACACTTTAACAACTGGAAATTAAACACCCTGCTACTGAACAACCAGTGGGTCCGAGATGAAATCAAAAAGGAAATAAAATCTTTCCTGGAAACAAATGATAATGAAGACACAAACTCCCAGAATCTATGGGACACAGCAAAAGCGGTCCTGAGAGGAAAATTTATAGCTCCACAAGCATACATCAGAAAGGAAGAAGGGACATACCTGAATAACTTAATGACAGCTCAAAAAATTAGAAAATGACCAACAAAAGGAACCAAAAATAGGGAGACAGAAGGAAATAACAAAGCTCAAAGCAGAACTCAATGAAGTGGAAAACCGAAGAACAATCCGAAAGATCAACGAAATCAGAAGTTGATTCTTTGAAAAAAGAAACAAGATTGATAGGCCACTGGCAAAACTCACAAAGAAAGAGAGAAAAATCTGATAACCCATATTAAAAATGAAAAGGGAGAACTCAAGACAGATATTGCAGAGATCCAAAGGGTAATCAGAGACTACTTTGAGAAACTTTATGCTACTAAACATGAAAACCTAGAAGAAATGGAAAAATTCTTGGACAGTTATAACCTTCCACAATTAAGTAAGAAGGATGTAGAATAACTTAACACCCCCATCACCACTGAGGAAATTAAAAGTGTAATCAAACATCTCACCAAAAAGAAAATCCCAGGTCAAGATGGATTCCCTAATGAATTTTTTGAAATCTTTCAAGAGGAGCTACTTCCAATTCTAGCCAGGCTCTTCCATGAAATTGAAAAAACGGGAACACTCCCAAACAGCTTCTATGAA
>PVKC010011619.1:0-24636 GCA_004027635.1 Crocidura indochinensis
ACAGAATGCAAGTTACTAAAAATTCAAATCTATAACTAGTATTATTTGCAAAGAACGGCTCTTGATTATTTATTATGAACTACAAATGAATCTGACAAAGGGAAGATTATTCTGAATAAAAAATTGAGACAGAATATATGTCTTAAATATCTAATTGGGAAATAAAACACAAATGTACAAAAAATTGATTGCAAACTCATCATGCATGATATAATGCATATGAAGCTCTGAGAAAATGATAAACATAAATATAATAAAATACCTTTCTTATTAATAATATTAGTATTTAAATTATTAAAAAGTTTTAAATTAGAGGCTAATATTTAGTTAGTGGCTACATGATTATCATGGTGCTTGGCATTTCAATATGTTATACTGAATCATTTAGTTCTGATAACTTAGTATTAGTAACTAAACAAAGAAATTACAGCTCAGAGAGGTTAAAGTTTCCCAAAGTATACATTTGATAAGTATGCCAGAGGTTAAACAACTTGGAGTCAAAAATGAGTCAAGGAAGAGAGAGGTTAACTGCTACTGGAGAAAAGAGGTATAATATCTGAGAAGGAGGGGCCCGGGAGATAGCATGGAGGTAAGGCGTTTGCCTTTCATGCAAAAGGTCATTGGTTCGAATCCCGGTGCCCCATATGGTCCCCCGTGCCTGCCAGGAGCAATTTCTGAGCATGGAGCCAGGAGTAACCCCTGAGCACTGCCGGGTGTGACCCAAAAACCAATATATATATAAAATCTGAGAAGGAAAAGCAGAATGATGGGGAAGATGGCAGGGTCTTTTAATGACAGGTGAAGAAAGTGATGTAAGGGTGTGAGTTTTCTATAACAGGCCATCCACTTTTTTCAGGGCCATGCTAATTATGTTTTGGGGACACATCTAGCAGCGCACAGGGATTACTTCTGGCTCTGCTCTCAGAGACCCCTCCTAGTGGTTTTGCGGGACCTTAGAGGTAACTAGGTATCAAAGCTGAGTTGACCATCTCAAGGCAAGCACTCTACTCATTGTACTATCATTCTGGCCGCACCATGCTTGTTATAAATGTAGTACCTAGGTTCTTTCATTTATCAGACAGGGAAAGTATGAGGTATGTTGGTCATACAGCAAGTAACCCTATTGTCCTGGAATGAAGAGTTTATAAAGGGCAGAACCAGATTACTTCTAGTTCCCAAACCCATAATCTGAAAAACTCGGCTTTCATTTACTGCTAGCCTATTTATGTAGTTCCTATACCAGTTACTTTTCATTAATTCACTGACTTACTTTTTATTCACTGTGACACTATTTATTAAATTTCTCCCATGTGCCAGTCACTCTTCTTGGTATGAGTATTGAATGATGAGTAAAATAGATTAAAATACTTGCTTTCATGAATATTTTTATTATACTGGGAGAACAGATATTAATATGCAAATGAATCAATCTGAAAAGTGGATTGTTTCAGATACTAAAGACAATGAAGAAAACAAAACAAACTAGTGACAATAAAAAACTGGGTGGTGGTGTGAAGTTGGGAGATGGACAGAGAAACTTCTCTGAAAAGGAAACTTGCAAGTGGAGACTCAGGCCATCTGAAATAGTCAGCTGCCAGAAAAAAAAGTTCAAAGGTCATCAGGCTGGCACAAATTTAATGTAGTCTGTGGGTCTAAAAGATGGTCATGGTGGTTGAACATTGTAAGGAAGGGATGGAAAGCCTTGGTGGCCAGATTTCTGAGTGGGGATTAGATAATTGTAGGTCTCATAAATTAGGGTAAGAGTTTAACCTTCGAGGTTTTAAGCAAAGGTGGGACTAATAGCCTCTTATTTACATTTTTCAAATTTTATTCTGACTTCTCTGTGTAGAATAAATGCTAGCAAGATGTGATGACTGACAAACAATTCAGTTAGGAATGTTGCACCGGTGAAGGGGGGGTGTTCTTTACATGACTGAAACCCAACTACAATTATATTTGTAACCAAGGTGTTTAAATAAAGATATTAATAAAAAAAGTTTAAAAAATATAAATTACCCCCCCCCCAAAAAAAAGAAGTTGCAAGCAGATGACCTGCTTCAAATCTTCACACTACATAGGTTCCCAGAGCACTCCAGGAGTGAGCCATGAGCATAGCTAAGTATGTCCCCCAAACCAAAACCAAACCAAAAAGTCAATGAAGTTATCCATACAAGAAAATTGGAGCATTGACAACGTGGTACATAGATAAGGAATAAAGATAGATGGGGTACCCGGTAAGTGGGATGAGGGGAAAGAAGAAAAAAGATCAATTCAAAATCATCTCCATACCTTTAACCAGAGCATCTTGGTGAACTGGGGGTTCATTATCTGAGACAAGGATTTGTCATGACAGATGAAAAAACAAACATTTACATCTGAGATTATCCTTTCTTTCTTTCTTTTTCTTCTTTCTTTCTTTCTTTCTTTCTTTCTTTCTTTCTTTCTTTCTTTCTTTCTTTCTTTCTTTCTTTCTTTCTTTCTTTCTTTCTTTCTTTCTTTCTTTTTCTTCTTTCTTTCTTCCTTCCTTCTTTTCATTCTTTCTTTCTTCTTTCTTTCTCTTCAGAAAGAATTTAATTTGGGCTGGGGTTTTTTTTGGGGGGTGGGGATATTTATTTATCACTAATTTAAAAGCTTCAAAAGTGCAAGAATCAGGAATCCTGCTCAGGAGACTCCTCCCAAGGACGTTTTCCTTTCTTTCTTCCTTTCTTGAATACAATCTTCTGAGTTAAAAATAAAATAAGATAGCAAGAACCTTATTTATCTTGTTCATTATTGTTTACAGAGAGTCAAGAACACTGGTGCACATTTCATTGTCTTTATATTTTTGTGAGTGTGCCAAGGTTAAAGTTAATTATGAAGTGCTGAACTAGTCTTTGGAGGTAATTTAAAACCATGGCTCATTTAGCTATTACTGTCAGTCACCTTCAGATAAGCTAAAAAAAAGTCTACAGAACTGACTGCGATAGGATTTATGTTCAATAGATCTTAGGATTTGTGGAATCTGATTCAGTAGTTCTTAAACTTAAGTGTCCCCAGGTATTGAGTTCCAGGTTTTAAAAACAAACAAAAATAAATAAATATATAACTAAATAACTAACTAAATAAATAGAAACAACCAGGGCAGTAATGGAGATCAGGGATAGAGGACTTCCTTACCTTTTATGTGTGAGTTTCTAGTTTCCATCTCCAGTGGTACACAATTAAATTAGTAAAACCACGTGGATAGCTTACTGAAAGTTTAGAAACAGTCTCTACACTTAACCCATGCCTTCTAGGACTCTGTTTTACACTGTAGTTACACTCAAGGAACTCCGCATTTAGTCAGGATTCTATGTGGAAAGTAGATTATGGTACAACCAGTTTTCTAGATACATTAGTGTTCATTAACATATTTTCCTTAGAAATCACAGGCCAGTATCATCTCAAAAGATTACAAGGTATAGATATAAAAACTCTGATAATCTCAAATGTAGACAAGCTGTAAGGTGTTGATTTGCAGGACCTGAGAGATAGTATGGAGGTAAAGAGTTTGCCTTGCATGCAGAAGGATGGTGGTTCGAATCCCAGCATCCCATATGGTCCCCCAAGGCTGCCAGGAGCAATTTCTGAGTGTAGAGCCAGGAAGAACCCCTGAGCACTGCCGGAAGTGACCCAAAAAAACAAACAAACAAAGGTGTTGATTTGCAAGAAACCCATGGAAATAACCCAGAGGTAGTTCTTAATTTGATTGCTGTGTCATCACAAAGTAAGTTCTCCAACATTTCTTTCACATTCTTCCAAAGAATAAAGTTCACCTTTATTAATTATACGTGATTTTGAGTGCATAGCACTCCCCCCACTTTTGTTTCTTTGCTTTAATCTTGGTACTTGATCTTCTCTCTGAACAAGGAGAAGGCCATACCAGGGACCAACCAAATGCTGTCTCTGTACTGTTTGGATATTAAATAGATTGATACAATGGTTCAAGAGATCTTGAGGGAGGTCTCTAAAGAGACCTGTACTTTCTAGGACTCAATTCTTCAACTTTTCTTTTGATTCTATGAGCCATGAACCTTAGTCTTCTATAACATTCCCATTTCACTTTAAGTTAATTAGTGGTCTCACTTGTTTGTAGTCTAATGTATGACACAGTTATTAAAAAAACTTGCGATCTATAATTAAAGGAAAATATTTCAAAACAAATCCTTCCTGGGAATAGTAACTCACTAATCTAAGTTTTTACTTAAGTCTAAGTGTCTGATAGCAGTACTTGGTCAATATTCTTGATAATGCAGAGGAGAGTGAAAGGGTTCCATGAATGAGACCAGTTCTACCACGGAGGCAGAAAATTATAACATGGATTTGTCCTGTATTTACATTTGAGATAAATACCTCACTGGAAATTCTCAACACTTAATTATTACTTTATACTCAGCTCCTGAATTTCTGTCTTCAGTCTAAACTTTCAGGGTGAATCTTTCAAAAGCAGGACATAATTACTGAGACACATAAACCTAAGATATCAATTTATGAACATGAGAACTCAAGTATTAAATTTAGTTCTTACTTCCTTCTGTGGCCCCTAGGGGAAAAAGAGAACATCCTGTCCTTTAAATATTTGGGTTAAATTTGAGTCTTCATTTGAATTCTTCTATCCCCCATATAAAACAAAGATCTATGACTCTAAAACTCTGAAAAATTAATGACAACTCATGGTTTGTGAGCAAGTTTTTTGGAGCAAGACAGGTTTCACACCAGTTCATGTGAAATGATTACCAAGGTGAAGTTAGACCAGACAGGATGCTGAGCAAAGCCAACGTATGCTGAGCACAACTACACCCAAGGAGAAATAAGAAGCATGCTAGTTTCACAGAAATAATAAAAATGAAATTTAATCACATGCAGATTATATGCAGTAGATCTAATGTAAGTATAACTCTAATGTAAAAACCACTTTGATTAATTTTTCAATTTTAATAGTGGTTGCTATTTATGAAAATTTAAAAAAATCTATATAAATCTATATAATGTCTTCATGGCTGAGCATTTTTGTTACCCAGGGAAGGTGGGGATCATCTTTAAAGGTTAATATCACCTTTTCTTAACATAATGTAAAATAGCATTATACATATTATGTATAGTATATGTGTGTTATGACATATATCTGATTTAGTCTTAAGAACAGCCCAGGGGCCAGAGAGATAGCATGGAGGTAAGGCATCTGCCTTTCATGCAGAAGGAAGGTGGTTCGAATCCCGGTATCCCATATAGTCCCCCGAGCCTGCCAGGGGCGATTTCTGAGCATAGAGCCAGGAGTAACCCCTGAGTGACCCAAAAACAAAACAAAACAACAACAAAAAAGAACAGCCCCATGATATATTAACCTATTATTTATTTTTATTTTTTATATTTTAGTCTTGGAGTCATATATGGAAATACTTAGAGGACTACTTGGTACCAGAGATCAAACCCGTCCCTCCTGCGTTCCATACATATACCTAGTTAATTGAACTATATATTTGACCTCTGTGAGTTGGTAGAGGAGGGAGAGAATACATATACTCTAAAATTTGGGGGGATTTAATTGTCCTGAGAATGGAACCCAGGTCCTCGAACATGAAAGGCAAATGATGTGTAACTGAACTACATTCCTGACTACCCTAGCTATTACCTCTTTTTAAATTTAAGGGAATTATGGTACTGAAAAATTCATTTGCCCAGAGTGGATAAACACCAGAGGTTGGGTTTTGAGTTCAGTTAATAAAATGGCTCCAGAATACAAGCTGCCAACCCCTTCTTTTACCACTTACCAACACTGTATGGACAATTAATGAAACAGCACTTGGTCTTTCCTTCAGATTGTACTTGAGACCTTTCTAATTTTTATTTTTGCTGCTTATTTTGTTGTTGTTGTTTGTTTGTTTGTTTGGGTGCTGCTGCTCAAGGATTACTTCTGGTTCTGTGCTCAGAAATTACTCCTCAAGCCAGGAGCGCCTTCTGAGTGCATAGCCAGGAGTAACCCCTGAGCGTCACCGGGTGTGGCCCCAAAACCAAAAACAAAACAAAACAAAACAAAAAATGGGGCCGGGCTGTGGCGCTGGAGGTAAGGTGCCTGCCTTGCCTGCGCTAGCCTAGGAAGGACTGCGGTTCGATCCCCCGGTTCCCATATGGTCCCCCAAGCCAGGAGCGCCTTCTGAGTGCATAGCCAGGAGTAACCCCTGAGCGTCACCGGGTGTGGCCCAAAAACCAAAACCAAAACAAAACAAAAAAGAAATTACTCCTGACATACTTGGGGGACCAAATGGGTTGCTGGAGATCAAATCTGAGTCTGCTGCATGCAAAGCAAATACCCCAGCCACTATGCTATATATATATATATATATATATATATATATATATATATATATATATATATATATATATACACATATCTTGCTATATCTGGTCCCTAACTTACTGTTTAAAACTAGATTTTAAAATAAATACCCAAACAGGGGCCGGGCGGTGGCGCTGGAGGTAAGGTGCCTGCCTTGCCTGTGCTAGCCTAGGATGGACCACAGTTCGATCCCCCGGTTCCCCATATGGTCAAGCCAGGAGCGACTTCTGAGTGCATAGCCAGGAGTAACCCCTGAGCATCACTGGGTGTGGCCCAAAAACAAACAAGCAAAAATAATAAAAAAATAAATAAATACCCAAACAAAGCCAAACAAACAAAACAAAACAAATAGGCTTTTAGAAACTAAATCACTTGGTTATTAATTGTGATTTACACTGAGCTTTTGTGGTTGACTTGACAAAAGTTTTCCCAAATTTTACTTTAAGGTACAGTAATAATAATTTAGAGATCCAATTTAAGTCACAACCACAAATAAATGAACCTGCCTTTAAATTTTCTTGAAGGGTTTATAGTTTGTCACAGTGAATAAATTTAGGCTGGTGGAATGGGTATCAATATCTCTCAATAAAATGAGTTTCCTATTGATAGGTGACTTTTACTTTTTCTTTAGAAAATAACTGTGAGGTCAGTCTAGAATATTTCTAGGAGCAAACTGGGTCAGGACTGCAATAGGCTCATATATTAAGCAGTTTATTCTCAGATACTTAGAGGCTTTCCCAACATTGAATTTTCTGATCGATCCAGTCTTCTTAAGTTTATCCATGACACAACATATCTCAATATAGAAGGTGGTAGTTTCTTGAAGATCTATTTTAGTCTTTTTTCTTTTTCATAAAACCAGATATAGAACAAACAACTCCGGACTACTCTTTCAACAATCTCAAGAGTTTCTACAAGTCATACCATCTTACTTTACATAAATCTTTCATTACTAAATAAGGAATCCAAAGCATTGCAAAAATGTAGAATGATACCAAATTATCTTGCCCTTTGTGCTTTTCTTCTTAGGAGACAGGAAAGGAAAATAGATGTGTCATCATGTCTGCCTCTAATCATGTATTTGTTGTAGGTATCAAGATGGAACCTAGGTTATTCGAAGCTGCAAACAATTGAGAAAAGTCAGTACATAAAATACTGAAAAGACTGTAATCTTGGAATAGGTGTTACCTAGCAGAAAGGTTAGTTGAAGAGTCACCATAATTCTTGAATCTGGGCAAGTTACTTCATGATTCTGAACTTCTGTTTCCTTTCTCTTAAGTAAATTTAGGAGTCAAATTATACATTTGAAATTTAAAAGAGGACTCAGACATCATTTGCTTCAATGTTCAATTCAGTCAGAATTTTGGCTAAAATATTTCTAGCACCTAGTTATGGGTCACTCTTACTTGCTTATCTTATATATACTGAGTATATATTTACTTATTGGCTCAGTTTCCTTATCCATGTAAGAGAGAAGTTGTAATCTAATTGCATGTTTGTTGGGAGAATTAAGTATAAATTATCTAAAATGCCTTCATATAAAGGGACTTAATAAGAAGACTATTAGTGTTTTTCATAGGATAAATAAAATGAACATTTATTGAGGTTAAAGGAGTTTATGAGATGATTTCATGCCTTCTGAAATTTTTATAACCTTTCCCCTTATTAAAATCTTAAATAGTAACTTCCTACATGCTTCCCTACATTTATCTGCTAATAAATCTATATATCCATTTTTCTTGTACAATTATATTGACTTAGGGAAAATGTTTACAGCATATGAAATTATCTTTACATGGTCACATGAATGACTTCCAAATTTTGATGTAAAGAAATCATTTGCTGGGGGCCGGGCGGTGGCGCTGGAGATAAGGTGCCTGCATTAACCTAGGACGGACGGCAGTTCCATCCCCAGTCCCCTGTGCCTGCCAGGATGACTTCTGAGCGAATAGCCAGGAGTAACCCCTGAGTGTCACCGGGTGTGCCCCCCCCCCAAAAAAAGAAATCATTTGCTTCTGAAATAAAAGCTAGTTTAGGTAGAAGGTATAGCATCCAGTGAGAAGAAAACAGTCATAATCCAGAGAATTAACTATGTAGTGAAAGAAATTCCGTGAATATAAAAGTGAAATAATTTAGAACTAGAATCTCATAGTCAATTGGATGCTCCTAGAAGGTTTTATTTAGGGGCATATGAGGGAAGGAGGGGAAAGGTGTTATTTGGTCCACAGCCAGCGTTGCTTGGGGTTACCATGAAATATAGGGATGGAAACAGGTGAACCTTAGCCCCTGTATTTTCTGATTCCGAAAATTTTCTTAAGATTTGAAGCTTCAAAGTGTTTCTTGGATTTAGCAATTAACTATAAAAAAAACATGTGGGACCGGAGAGATAGCAAGGGACCGGAGGTAAGGCCTTGCATGCAGAAGGACAGTGATTCAAATCCCAGCATCCCATATGGACCCCCAAGCTGGCCAGGAGTGATTTCTGAGCATAGAGCCAGAAGTGACCCCTGAGCACTGCTGGGTGTGACCCCACCCCCCCTCCCAAATGTGACATGTAACTCTTTGACCTTAAACAATTCTTAAGAAAATTTGCCCTAGGGAAATGAAGATAGCTCAAAGTGCATTATTTGCATGCTGGAGCATTGGGTTCAATCCTTGAAATCACATGTTCCTGTGAACATTGCTAGCAGTGACTTATGAGCCATAAGTAGCCCCTGAGACTACAGAGCATGGCCCAAAGTCAAAGAAAGAGAAAAAAAGAAAGAATAGGGGCCCGGGAGATAGTATGGAGGTAAGGCGTTTGTCTTTCATGCAAAAAGGTCATCGGTTCAAATCTGGGTGCCCCAAATGGTCCCCCGTGCCTGCCAGGAGCAATTTCTGAGCTTGGAGCCAGGAGTAACCCCTGAGCACTGCCGAGTGTGACCCAAAAACAAACAAACAAACAAAAAAAAGAATAAGAGGGAGGGAGAGATAATTTAGAGCTATTGTTGTATAAATATTTAAACATTGTTATAAAGCTGCTCATTGCTATATGGTTTCCAGTATCAAACAATAAATGATAAAATTTCAACAGAAAAATAGTAAAAACAATAAAATGGATTAATAAAATGCCTTATAGTATTAATGAAACATGCTGTAATTTTGTACATTTACCTGGTCTGACATCCATGACACTTGTATATATCATATGTGTGTATATATATATATATGTTTGTATATGCATGTGCCTATAATATATTAGTATATATTTAGAAAAAAGCTTGGAAATGGAATTATTAATGTAATAGTTCTTCTGAGGAGTAAAATTAGGAGAGTAAGAATTTTATTTTTTTACTTTAAATATTTATGTATTTGAATAAACATGTATAAGTATATTTTTGTTACGTAAAAAGCAACAAAAGAAATAACTAAATTCAGAAATACATATTTAAGCATGTAACTACATTGTAATATAAATATTAGTAATCTTCACTTAAATGAGGAAGAAAGTTAAATTTCTGTTTCTCATTGACTTCTGTATTTTTCATTCTGTCCATTATGTACATATATAACAAATCACAGAGGTATTCTCAATACATATGATCTTTTCTTTTTTTTTTTTTTACTTTTTCTTTTGGTTTTTGGTGATGCTCAGAGGTTACTCCTAGCTATGCGATGAGATATTACTCCTGACAGTGCTTGGGGGACCATATGGAATGCCAAAGATTCAACCCGGCAAGTGAGTGCCCTTACTCACTGTACTATTTCCCCAGCCCCCAACATACTACCTTTTCATCAGCAGAAATCATAGATATGATAATCATAGATAATTTAAAGCTCATTTTAGTCTTGAATAAAATCTGAAATTTTGTTCATGTTAATCATTTCAAATTATAATAATTATCAGACCTACTGTAAAATCTGTAGTTGTGTTAATAAAGAAACATAGGAACAACTATTCCGCTAATTTGGAAAACTATTAATTTTTTTTTTTTTGGTTTTTGGGTCACACCCAGCAGTGCTCAGGGGTTACTCCTGGCTCCATGCTCAGAAATTGCTCCTGGCAGGCACGGGGGACCATATGGGGCACCGGGATTCGAACCGATGACCTTTTGCATGAAAGGCAAACGCCTTACCTCCATGCTATCTCCCGGGCCCCTATTAATTTTTTTAATTAATATATTTTATTTAAACACCTTGATTACATACATGATTGTGTTTGGGTTTCAGTGGAAAACTATTAATTTATACTGTACACTTAGTATTAAACATTTAAAAATTGCTCTTGAAGGGCCCAAGTTAACGTATTGCAGGCAGGGCACTGCCTTGCACTTGGACCATTGGAATCAATTCTCGGTACCCTCTCAAATATTCAGAGCACCACCAAGAATGCCCCCTGAGTGCAGAGCCAAGAGTAAGGCTCTGGATACTACCAGATGTGACTCAGAAAACTAAACAAAACAAAAGTGCTCTTGAAATTAATATGTAATATATGTTTGCTATGTCTGAGAATAATCATATCATTACTGTTTATTGTAATGAAAAGCTGAATACAAACTACGTGTTCATCAATAGAAGAATGGGTAAGTCTATGGTATATTCATACAATGAAATACTAGCCAGAAATAAGAATGAATAAACAAATGCTACATTCAGCAGCATGGCTAAATCTCACAAACAAGAGATGGAGAAAAGAAACCAGAATCAAAGAGAACATATTGTCTAATTCAATTTATATAAAGTTTTAAAATAATCTAATCTCTGGTTTAGAAATCAACATAATGCTTACCCTTTTGTGTCATGGTGACTGGAAGGCATGGCTGGGATTTTTTTGGTTATTTATTTATCTTGCTCTAAACTATAAGAATGTGTTCACTTTGCAAAATCCATTGAGTTTCCATCTAGGATTTGTGCTCTTATAGTTGCTGTATTTCATTTGAACAGTTACTTTAAAAACAGGCAATCTACATTTACATACCTGTGAGAGAATATTTTTTTTCTTTTGGTTTTTGGGCCACATCCGGCAGTGCTCAGGGGTTACTCCTGATTGTCTGCTCAGAAATAGCTCCTGGCAGGCACGGGGGACCATATGGGACGCAGGGATTCGAACCAACCACCTTAGGTCCTGGATCGACTGCTTGCAAGGCAAACACTGCTGTGATACCTCTCCGGCCTATAGAATAGTTTTCTATAACTGCCTATGTTAATATACTAAAGATTGAGGTAATCACTGTCTCTTAGAACAGGAAGGCTTATCTGTTTTAGGTTGTGTTCATTAACTTAGTAAAGGAAAAAACAGGATAAGATGGCAGTGACCCTTAAATCTTTTTGTTCTTAATTATGCCAACTTAATTAAAAATTCCCTATATCTAAAAAAAAAAAAAAAACCAACAAACAAAACCAGGCAATCTAGGGACCAGAGAGATAACTTGATTTGCATGAGACCTACCTGAATTCAACCCCCAAACATCCTCTATTGTCTCCCAAGCCCCTAAACTGAGAGCTAGGAATAGCTCTGAGCACAGCCAGATGTGCCCCCAACCCCCCAAAAAAGAGGGGATATATAGGACTCACTAGCTCAACAAAAGGACTCTTGGCACAGAAAAGATTAAGAACCTCTGATCTAGCTAGAGACATAATCCAGAGAAATTACTATAGTGCAATATATAATATATAGCTTGTATTTTCCAGACCTTTCCTAATCATAGGCTTATATCCTATTGACCCATTATGTATAATGTAATCCTCAGACCAAGAATACTGCTTTTTTTCTTTTTAGCATGGAAAGTGTGGTCACTGTAGTTTTAGGGAAGAACATATAAAATTTTTTCAAGCATAGAGAAAGGAACCATAAATTTTGCTTGTGATGGTCAGGAAGAAATCTCATATTTGAGTGGGACTTCAAAGGATAAGTTGCCTTTCAACTGAAGAGCTTCCTGTCAAAGTTAGCAGCATCAGGGGAAAATAGGAAGTGTGTTGTGTTTGGAGAGCATTGAGTCATCTGGTGTGACTGGATCATGGGAAAGATGATTAGGGGTTGGTGGGGGAAGGGTTAGGAGAGATATGTGAAAGAATGTTGTCATGCTAAAGGGAAGCAGTTAGTGCTGTTTGTTTGTTTTGCTTTTTATGGAAGGACTAGATATAGAAAAGAGTATTCAGTTTGATGGATTTTCACAAATGGGACAAATCTATTTTACTAGTACCTAGATTAAGACATTAAAAAAATCTCTGAAGACCCTTTTATAATCTCTTAAAATCACCCCCACTCTCCACCACTGTAACACTTTCCTAGCTTCTTTCCTGTTTTTATTGAGATATGAGTGACTTGTAAAAGCTGTGTGTGTTTAATATCTACAACTTGATGAGAGTTGAGTCAGTATACACCCATGAAATTACCACCTTTCAGCTAATAAAAATATTCATTATCTTCTAATATTTCTTCCTTCCCCCTTTTTATAATTATTATGTGTGTGAGTATTACAAACATTTAACACAGATGCATTTTTTTAATTTAACTACATGATACTGTATTAATAGCTCTAGGAAATAGGTTCTCTAAGATATATATATATATTTTTTTGTGTGTGTGGTTTTTGGGTCACACCCAGCAGTGCTCAGGGGTTACTCCTGGCTCCATGCTCAGAAATTGCTCCTGGCAGGCACAGGGGACCATATGGGGCACCGGTATTCGAACCGATGACCTTTTGCATGAAAGGCAAACGCCTTACCTCCATGCTATCTCCCGGGCCCATCTATAAGATATTTTTAGAACGTATTGATCTTTTTTTTTTTTTTTGGTTTTTGGGCCACACCCGGTGACGCTCAGGGGTTACTCCTGACTATACGCTTAGAAGTTGCTCCTGGCTTGGGGGACCATATGGGAAACGGGGGGATCGAACCGCGGTCCGTCCTAGGCTAGCACAGGCAAGGCAGGCACCTTAACTCCAGTGTTGATCTTAAAAAGTTAAATATTTGGACCCTCTTTCCTCCCCCTAGCAACCACCATTCTATACTATAAGTGAGACTTTTCTGCCTTTGCCTATCAATATACTGCCTATCAATGTATCGCCTATCAATGTATAGGTGATAATAGTTATAATCAATTACTGTTATGAATTGGTTGTCTTTTTGTGTTTCTCATTTTGTTTAGCATAATATTTTCCAGGCTCATTGCCAATGACAAGATTTCCTCTCATTTTCAAGGCTGCATACTATTTCACTGTGTGTATATACCACATTTTCTTTGTCCATTCACCTGTCTCCAGGCATTTGAGTTGTTTCTATATCTTGGCTATTCATAACAATAGAAAGATATTTGAGATCTTGAGTCTATTTTCTTTGGCTTTATACTCAGAAGCTGACTCATGTAGTTATTTTGTTATAATTTTGAGGAAAGGGTTGGGACATACTGGCAGTGCTCAGGGTTTTCTCCTAGCTCTATGCTCAGGGACCATTTCTAGTAGTGCATAGGGAAACATATGCAGTTTTGGGAATCTAGTTGGGGGTCAACCATATGCAAGACAAGGGCCTTAATGCTGCTTTATTTTTTCTCATTTATTTATTTATTTATTTTGAGAAACCACCACAATCTTTTCCATAATGCCTGTCTCAGTTTACATTCTTTTTTTTTTGTTTTTGGATCACACCCGGCAGTGCTCAGGGGTTATTCCTGCTCCATGCTCAGAAATTGCTCCTGGCAAGCACGGGGGACCAAATGGGACGCCGGGATTCGAACCGATGACCTTCTGCATGAAAGGCAAACGCCTTACCTCCATGCTATCTCTCCGGCCCCTCAGTGTACATTCTTTTTTTTTTTTTCTTTTTTTTTTTTTTTGGGTCACACCCGGCAGTGCTCAGGGGTTACTCCTGGCTCCATGCTCAGAAATTGCTCCTGGCAGGCACGGAGGACCATATGGGGCACTGGGATTCGAACCGATGACCTTTTGCATGAAAGGCAAACGCCTTACCTCCATGCTATCTCCCGGGCCCCTCAGTGTACATTCTTGTCAATGGTACCTCAGGTTCTCTTTCCTTCACAGCCTCATCAACACTTGTAGTCTTGTATTTTCAATAACAGCCATCCTAACACATTTGAGGTGATAACTAATTTTGGCTTAGATTTGCATTGCCATTATAATGAATGATTCTGAGTATCTTTTCATGTATCTATAACTTGTTTTGTAGATTTCTATCACCACAGATTAATTTTGTTTTATTTGAGCTTTAATATATATAATTTTGTGTCTGACTCACACTCCTGTTGATATGTGGAACACAATGCACGGCATACATGGCATGGACTAATAATCTCTGCTAGAAACATCACTGTCACACTTTTGATGAGGGTAGGGTGGAAAGATAAGAAATACTTGCAGGGAGCTGAAATGATAGTGTAAGTAAAAAATGATGAGGGCTTGACCTGTAGCCTAGGCAGTGAGAATGAGAAGAGGCAGACAGTTACTCTGAGCTCTAGTGAAGCAATTAAAAACATATGTTCCATTTCCAGTATCCTTCAAATCCAGAGAAGAGTACTTAATAAGTGCTCAGATCCAAAGCAACATGAACTGACCACGTCATTTGCTTGGGTGCTTTTCAAGATTTAACTAAAACAAGTTCCCTCTAAGAGTTTATTGTCACAGAGGTCAAGGATTAGACAGTCTAAAAATCCAGCACAATGTGGATAACCAAAGAATGTCCCGTAAGACATTTTAATGACCAACATCAGTTACAGGAAGATTTTTGCAGTTGTTATTTTTCTGAAATACTTTTTTTAAGGAGAGGCATTTCAACATAAAATTTACATTAGTTAGAAAAACAAAACCATGATAGAAGGGATGATAGGGCTAGAAAAGAATTTTAGCAGAAAGCTGGGAAAAATGAGGGTGTGAGCTGGTGTTAGGGGGGTACATTCAGATGGGAGATAGTTGAAGCATGAAGAGAATCCTTTAGTATCTGTTTGAATCTCAGAGTTCTTACACTTAGGCTTTATACACCTGATAGTGTATCAAAGGAACTTGAGTCACCTAACAAATACAGTCCATCTTGCTGGAGTGTCCATATTACTGTGGGATACAGGAGAAGGATGCAGTTTATATTGTAATAAATATACTATGGGGTATAATACACATTTTATTATAAGTTTCAATATCAAGCACCGTTCATCAAATATTTCTCTAGTCAATACATGAGCACTACCACCAAATTATCTTCTTAGCCCCTGAAAGTCATTTTTTTGGGGGGGGTGTTTTGGGTCACACCCGGCAGTGCTCAGGGGTTACTCCTGGCTCCATGCTCAGAAATTGCTCCTGGCAGGCACGGGGACCATATGGGGCACCGGGATTCGAACTGATGACCTTTTGCATGAAAGACAAACGCCTTACCTCCATGCTATCTCCCGGGCCCTTCCCTGAAAGAAATTTTAAAAGCACGTTGTCATGTTACTTCGATAAAAATGAAACCAATTAATACAATTAAATAAAATAAAGCCAAGATTTAAAAATATACAATGCTGTACCAAGTAGATGAAAAACCTGAAGGAAATCTGGAGAGAAATTTAGGGGGCTGCAGAAAGAGCCAAAAAGCAGAAGAATCGGGGACCGGGTGGTGGCACTGGAGGTAAGGTACCTGCGCTAACCTAGGACAGACCATGGTTCAATCCCCCTGTTCCCCATATGGTCCCCCGTGGTGCCTGCCAGGAACGACTTCTGAGCGAATAGCCAGGAGCAACCCCTGAGCATCACCGGGTGTGGCCCAAAAACCAAAAAAAAAAAAAAAAAAAAAAGCAGAAGAATCAAAGAAAAGAGAAATGTTGGCAGTTGTGAGAGTCATGCTAAGACACTAACTTTTTTATTGTCTTAAAGAACAGAAGTCTATTGCTTCACTGTGGACCAGGATGGGACCAAAGTCCAAGTTCATGGTGTCAGCAGATGAAGTTCCTTCTCAAGGAGTGAGAAGAAGAATCTGTTTTATGCCTTTCCTCTAACTCATAAAGGTTTGCTGGCAAATTGTGGCATTCTTTGATAGTATTTGATAGTACCTATAGCATTCTCTCTCTCTCTCTCTCTCTCTCTCTCTCTCTCTCTCTGTGTGTGACAAAGAGAGGGAATTTTCTAATTTTCCCCTTTATAAGAAAATTCACCTTATTCCAGTAGGATTTAATCTTCACTAACTACATTCTGCAATAACTCTATTCATGAATACCATCACATTCTTTTAATAGAGGTTAGGACTTCAACACAAAAGTATTTTCATGGTGGGATATGGGGGAACATACAAACCTATCCATAAAAACTGACATAGAAATTGTTCTGAACTGTGCCTTTTGTGAAGATTTGAACTCAGAAATTTTGGTTTGTATACTTTAGAGATAAATTAAATATTTTTTTTTTTTTTTTTTTTTTTTTGGTTTTTGGGCCACACCCAGTGACGCTCAGGGGTTACGCCTGGCTATGCACTCAGAAGTCGCCCCTGGCCTGGGGGACCATATGGGGCACGGGGGATCGAACCGTGGTCCGTCCAAGGCTAGCGTGGTAAGGCAGGCACCTTACCTACAGCGCCACCGCCCAGCCCCAAATTAAATATTTTCCATGGAATAATCAGCATGTTAGTTTCTAAGTTTTGCTCCATATAACATTTGTTCATATCTGGGGATATTGATAATTCTAGAAAATTAAGCAGCTCTAGTTGACTCGAGAGCAGCAAGTGAACTGCTTTGAGGTTCAAGCAGTTTAGGTAAACAACACATAAACACTTGGCAGCTGTTTCGTTTGTTTTGAGTTTGTGCTTTTTGGCTGCCTTAATGCCTTGAGATTTCACCAGTGAGCCTTCACAATCATAATTAAAGATGAGATTAATAGACTGTACAGAGCTTTGACACTTGCTACTGTCTTTGTTTTCTCTTACTTTCTAATTTTAAAAACCTGAAGGGAGTGCCAGAAGATAGTAATAACAATCAGAACACAACCGAACTTGCCAGATCCAAGTTTTATGCCCAATACCACACAGTCCTCATCCTGCATTGCCAGGTGCAGCCCTGAAGGTCTCCATTGTGATACATCCTGGTTGGCAGATGGGACCCCAGGACATCCTAAACATTGCTTGAGAGACATCTCCATCCACCAGAGAAGAATGGAGAGACTGCCTCAGCAATGTTTAGGGGTCACTTGTGGTTATGTTTGGACTAGGTTAGGTCAATGCCTGGGCAGGTGGTGCAGTCTTGCTATGGCCGAAGAGTGTTGAAAGTCATAGAACCACCCTTCAGGCCTTCAGGGCTACACCTAGTGTTTCTCAGTGATCAAAGTTAGGATTTCATGTGTGCAAATCATGTGTTCCAGCCATTTGAACTCTCGTCCTAGCCTCATTATTTTTTTTAAACTGTGGCAAAACAATAACAAAACACATAAAATGTATCATTTTAATCATTTTAACTTATGCAATTCAGTATTGTTAACTATATTTCCATTATTATTATTTTGGCTTTTGGGAAACACCCGGCAGCGCTCAGGGGTTATTCCTGGATCTAGGCTCAGAAATCGCCCCTGGCAGGCACAGGAGACCATATGGGATGCCAGGATTCGAACCACCGTCCTTCTACATGAAAGGCCTTACCTCCATGCTATCTCTCCGGCCCCTATATTTCCATTATTTATAACCAAACTCCAGAACTTTTTTCATCTTCCAAACTAAAATTGTAGATGTACTAAATAATATCTCCCCATTTGGGGGCCGGCCCTAGAGGTAAGGTGTCTGCCTTGCAAGCGCTAGCCAAGGAAGAACCGCGGTTTGATCCCCTGGCGTCCCATATGGTCCCCCCAAACCAGGGGCAATTTCTGAGGGCTTAGCCAGGAGTAATCCCTGAGCATAAAATGGGTGTGGCCCGAAAAAAAAAATCTCCTTATGCCTCCCTTTCCTTCCAAGCCCTTGACTTTCTGTTTATCTGAACTTGACTACTCCAGACACTTCATAGATGTGGAATCATGCACTTTTTGTCTTTTTGTTTGTTTGGTTGGTTGGTTTGGGTCCATACCCAGTGGCATTCTGGGGATATCCTGGCTCGTTCAGAAAGCGTTCCTGGCAGGTTCAGGGAACCATATGGGATGCTGGGAAGCAAACCCAGATCAGCCACATGCAAGGCAAATTCCCTACCAGCTGTGCTATCATTCTTGCCCGCTTTGTTTTTTTCTTTACCTACTTTATTTTTTATTTTATTTTATTTTATTTTATTTTTTGGTTTTTGGGCCACACCCGGCAATGCTCAGGGGTTACTCCTGGCTGTCTGCTCAGAAATTGCTCCTGGCAGGCACGGGTGACAATATGGGACACCGGGATTCGAATCAACCACCTTTGGTCCTGGATCGACTGCTTGCAAAGCAAACACTGCTGTGCTATCTCTCCGGGGCCCGACCTACTTTATTTTACTTAGAATAATATTTCAAAGATAAGTCAATGCTTAATAGTTTTTATTACACAAATCATTTTTTGCCTAGCCATTCAATCATCAATAGTTTCCTTGAGTTGCTTCCAGCTGTTGGCTCTTGTGAAGTAATATTCATTGCACATGGACATAAAAATATCTCTTTGAGATTCTGATTTAACTTCATTTGGATATACTTTATCCAAAACTAGAATTGCTGAGTTATACAGAGTCCTTTCTCAGTAATTGAGTAGTCATACTGTTACAAGGTGTTTGGATTATGCTGTGGATCTTCCTATTATCTAGCTAAGAAGATATAAGGCAAGAAGGGAGCTGCTTCTCAAGTTATAGATGACACAAATCCCTGGAAGTACCTTTGCGACATCTAAAGCAAATGGCAAAGCAGATTTTTGACAATTTTCCTGAGAAGGAAAAGTAAATTGCTGACCAAGTAATTGCTAAGCTGCTTAAGCAGTTAAATATTTTCTACTGGGGGAATATTTATTTGTATGGTGGAGCTGCAAGTTCTGGAGAGTGCCCTCATTAGAAAACATCTGATGATTCCAGGAAAACTTGGAAGCATCACCATGGTGACAAAGAGTGACCCATTTAAAGTGTAAGGACTATTGTAAGTTGAACTTCACAAGATTATGCCTGTATACAAGTTTCTCTTTCACTGTTTGTTGATATAAGATATTCAATAAAGTAGCAATATTATCTCCACCCCTCTTGCAACCTGATGTACTGGAGAGGATAACTAGGGAAGTACTAAGACAGCTTCAAATTCTCATTCTAGCTTACTTATTCCTTAACTAGCCACTTGACCTCTCCAGTCTCTCAGGTTTATCCAAACAGCCTATAAAATTCCTGTAGTAGTGGGGCCGGGCGGTGGCGCTGAAGGTAAGGTGCCTGCCTTACCGTGCTAACCTTGGACGGACCACGGTTCGATCCCCCGTGCCCCATATGGTCCCCCAGACCAGGGGCGACTTCTGAGCACATAGCCAGGAGTAACCCCTAAGCGTCACTGGGTGTGACCCAAAAACAAAAAAATTCCTGTAGTAGGAAGATTTTCTTCTTTAAAAATACATAATTATTTTATCTCTTTGTTTGCTTGCCACTCTTTTCTTGGAATAGTGGTTACCCAGTACAAAATAATAATCAGATACAGGGCCGAGCTGTGGCGCAAATGGTAGGGCATTTGCCTTGCACACGCTAACCTAGGATGGACTGAGGTTTGATCCCCAGTGAGAAAGATTCAGAATTTACGCTCCAAAATATTACATTAACTCATAAAGAAAACTTGCTTAACATTCAAGTTGTCTGTAAGCTGTTCCAAATTTCCAAAAGAAATATTGGCAGATCTACTTGGGGATACTTTCTTTTCTCTCTTCATCTTTTTTGCACAACCTTATCACCAGAGTAATTTTATACAATTTGGATCATTGGTTTCTATTATCAGAAGGTTTTTATTATTAATTCTATTTTATTATTAATATTATTTATATTATCAGAGGTTTCTTTATCCTCTGCGCCATTCTCTTATAAAATAAATTATAATAGTTTGGGGATGACTCTGTTGGTTGCTAAGGAAATAATTGGAATATTGCAATATACTATTTCCCTTCCTTAAACAAAATGCCTTTCCTTTTACATGATACTCTTTCTGCTTCTCCTTTTTTTTTGGCGGGGGGGGGTCACACCCGGCAGTGCTCAGGGGTTACTCCTGGCTCCATGCTCAGAAATTGCTCCTGGCAGGCACGGAGGACCATATGGGGCACTGGGATTCGACCGATGACCTTTTGCATGAAAGGCAAACGCCTTACCTCCATGCTATCTCCCAGCCCCCCTGCTTCTCCTTTTTAAGGATGCTACTAGTGATGGGCAGAATATGTTCTGGAAGTCACAATTATTACCTGGGTGGATGAATAATACAGGAACTTGGTTAGAATGCTGTGTGTGTCACCTTTAAGATAAACCTATCCCTAATAGATGGCTAGTTATAGTGATGGCCGTTAGACAGTCCTATAATTCTCAGAATAATTTTTGGTAAGCATTGGCGAGAAGAGAGAATAATTCTTGGGAGTTAGGGAGTTAGGGGAAGATGCAGAGATATGAGAGATTTAAGGGCTTTGTTGGGAGCTAAAAGTCTTTATTCTGGAATCTAAAGATGGATTATCTGGATGGGTTGTCTAGGTGAGATTATAGTTGAGACAAGTCTAACTAGAAATAATCATGAAACAATGAATATGTCAATCTCTATTAACAGTTTAATGTGTATCAGTTGCCAGGTTATAGTGTTTCATTTATCTTTTAGGGTTTGGGGATCACATCTGGTAATGCCTAGAAATTGGCTGTGTTTCGGGTACTATATGGTATTCAGGAATTGAAACTGGGTCAGCCAGTTTCAAAACAAATGCCCTACCCACTGTACTATCATGCCAGCCTCTGGGTTGTTTTATTTCATCTTACAAACAATTTCAAAGAAGTGGTATTATGGAGAATAAAAATGGTTTAATATTCTAGCAATTATTGTAAGAAGTAAATTGAGTGTTAGGTTAAGAGAACTTTAGATTCCTGGGATCCAAATCATGAAGTAAAGATAGAACAAGAAAATGCCTTTAGGGACCCAAGAGATAGCACATCAGTAAGGCATTTGCTTTGCACACAGCTGATTCAGAAAGATGGTGGTTCAAATCCTGGTATCCCATATGATTCTCTGTGCCTGCCAGGAGTGATTTTTGAGGACAGAGCCAGGAGTTACCCCTGAGTGCTGCCAGGTGTGACAAAAAAAAAGAAAGGAAGGAAGGAACGAAGGAAGGAGTAAGAAGGAAGAAAGAAAGAAAGAAGAAAGAAAGAAAGAAAGAAAGAAAGAAGAAAAAAGAAAGAGAGAAAGAAAGAAAAAGAGAAAGAAAGAGAGAAAGAGAAAGAGAACGAAAGAAAGAGAGAAAGAAAGAAAGAAAGAAAGAAAAAGAAAGAAAGAAAGAGAAAGAAAATGCCTTTGGACTGAGATGATTGACAAGGCCCACACTGGGATTTGGAAGGACTCAAGTATGCTACTGGTTCAGGATTGCACTTAAAAGGTGAGAGAGAGGGAGAGTACACACTCTTGGTAGTCCTTCTGAGAGATGACAAGCATCCATAAATCTGGGTCAGAGCCAAATCCTATTCTCAAAATCATTTCAAAATCAAAATCATCCTGTTTTAAAGAACATGCTATTATATCATTTATTCGTAAGAGAGATAAATTTCTGTTTGAAAAAAATCATCATATTTTATATGTATTAGTTTTATGGAGTAAAAGAGTTCTTCCTGTAGAGATCATTTCAGTCTGAATTTCAGTCCTTGCAAAAATATCATTGCAGAAGACAGAAGCAGATCATTTCTCTAGAAGAATCCCCTACTTCCTAGACCTTGCAAGAAAATCACATACCCCAGGTCCTAATGCCATTTCATATTTCCACCTGAGTGTTCTGCTGCAATTTCTATGGAGCATCTTTTATTTTGCACAGGTATCCTCTGTAATACATGAGTCATTGATTTCCAAATTTTTAAGTGTATCCAGAAAATCTTTCCAGAGGGGGATGGTAGTTGAAGCAGATCATTTCTCTAGAAGAATCCCCTACTTCCTAGACCTTGCAAGAAAATCACATACCCCAGGTCCTAATGCCATTTCATATTTCCACCTGAGTGTTCTGCTGCAATTTCTATGGAGCATCTTTTATTTTGCACAGGCATCCTCTGCAATACATGAGTCATTGATTGCCAAAAATTTTTAAGTGTATCCAGAAAATCTTTCTGGAGGGGGATGGCAGTTGTTTTGAAAAGTCATTGAGGAATCAAAGCTCCTGTCCTCTTTCCCTGCTGCCTTGCTGTTGAACCTCTTTATAAACCACAGTGGCTTTTTTGGACAAGAAGGAACAACTAGCAACCAGCTAAACTTTAGTCCATGCGTAAGGAGAGCCTCACCAGCCTTACGAAAATATTGCCCAGCAATTAATTTTTTTTAACACTTTTTGTGTTGTATTCTGGTGTTGTGTTTTGTGTTGTGTTTCATTATTGAAAACAGTCATGAAAGAGGAAGTTTAGAGACCATCTCAGTTCTCTTCTCTGGACGTCTTTCCATGTAAGATTAAATAGGGGAAGTGATTGGAACCTCCCCATAAAACTGTAGTCGGGTACAATAAAACTCTGAGGACTCATCAAAGACAGATTCATTTGATGCCAAATTCTTTTCTATCATCCGAGAGTGACCAATGAGACCAAGGGTGGGAGTGAGAATTCACTAGGGTTTTCAACAAAGCATTCCAATAAATTAAAAACAAACAACCTTTGTTGGTGAAAAGTGTTTGTGAATGCTGGTTGTTTAGAGCGCCCTCAGGCGTCTTAGCAGAGCAGTAGCATTTTAGGATTTTCAAAAGGCATGACATGCTTTTTTTTTGTGTGTGGTTTTTGGGTCACACCCGGCAGTGCTCAGGGGTTACTCCTGGCTCCATGCTCAGAAATTGCTCCTGGCAGGCACGGGGGACCATATGGGGCACCGGGATTCGAACCGATGACCTTTTGCATGAAAGGCAAACGCCTTACTTCCATGCTATCTCCCGGGCCCCCATAACATGCTTTTTTAATCATTTCACCAACACTATTTTTTTCTATGCATAATTTTTTATAAATATATTTATTTAAGCACCGTGATTACAAGCATCTTTGTTGTTGGGATTTAGTTGCATATGTATAAAAGAACACCCCCTCTTCACCAGTGCAACATTCCTACCACCAATGCCCCCCATCTTCCTCCTCCCCACCCCCTGCCTGTATTCAAGACAGGCATTCTATTTTTTTCACTCACTACCATTATCATGGTAGTTGTTAGTGTAGTATTTTCTCTAACTTCTAATTCACCACTCTTTGTGGTAAGCTTAGGACCTTCAGCCCTCATTTCTATTGTCTCTGTGTATTACAGTAATGTCTTTTATTTTTCTTAAAACCCATAGGTGCTGTTCTGTGTCTTTCTCTCTCTCTTTCTGACTTATTTCACTCAGCATATTAGTTTCTATGTCTATCCATGTATAGGAAAATATCATGACTTCGTTTTTTTTTCTGACGGATCCATAATATTCCATTGTGTATATGTACCACAGTTTCTTTAGCCATTCATCTGTTGAAGGGCAACTTGGTTGTATCCAGAGCCTGGCTATTGTAAATAGAGCTGCAGTGAATATAGGTATGAGGAAGGCATTTTTTGTATTGTTTTTGTGTTCCTAGGGTATTTACCTAGGAGTGGTATAGCTGGATCATGTGGTAGCTCAATTTCCAATTTTTTGTTTAGTTTAGTTTTATTTTTTTGTTTTTGGGTCACACCCGGCAGCACTTGGGTAACTCATGGTTTTATGCTCAGAAATTGCTCCTGGCAGGCTCGGTGGACCATATGGGATTCCGGGATTTGAACCACCATCCTTCTGCATGAAAGGCAAATGCCTTACCTCCATGCTATCTCTCCAGCCTCAATTTCCAATTTTTTGAGGAATCTTCATATTGTTTTCAGAAAGGCTGAACAAGGGCCAGAGCGGTGATGCTAGAGGTAAGGCCTTGCAAGCACTAACCTAGGACGGACCGTGGTTGGATCCCCTGGCATTCCATATGGTCCCCCCAAGCCAGGAGCAATTTCTGAGCCCATAGCCAGTCAACAGGTGTGTCAACAGGTGTGGCCAAAAAACAAAAACAAACAAACAGAAAAGAAAAGCTGAGCAAAATGTCATTCCCACCAGCAATGAATGATGATGGTTCCTTTCTCCCCATATCACAGCCAGCACTGATAGCTCTTATTCTTTGTGATGTGTGCCAGTCTCTACCACCCACACCATTTAATAGTATTCTTGTCTTTGCATTTCTT